>ML806275.1:16793-124899 GCA_009831015.1 Picea engelmannii
GGGCGTCCTTTCGATTTTAGTTTGAATTTACAGGGTTGGGTTCTGTAACAACACGCAGGAACACTGTCTAAACCAAGGGTTCCACTCACGACCAGTGGCCATGATTGGTATTTAACAACCAGTTTTTTTAAGAACAGGGATTCTCCCAAGGTCGAATCTAAGGATACAAACTTTGGCCATGTCATAGGTCAAGTTTTCTTCCTGGAAGGTGAAGTTTCAACATTAGAAGGAAAGAGAAATCCAGAATTGCACCCAGTAAAAACTTAATTGAGAAGTAAATTACTCAGCTCCAAGCGATAAGAGAAGTGTTTAAATATCTATCTGTATCGAAATTTAATTGGTAAACGTTTAAGCACACTTGCGAACATGCATAGAAGTTTTACATGCTTGGGTAAGAAAACAACAGCCATTGGAAGGCTCCAGACCCAAGCTAATCAAACAAACTTGAGTAGTTGACAAGCGGTAAACTGAGATGAGGAATGAGCACTGGTACACTACTGGACAAGCATCAAGAAAAAGGGAAAAAGGGGTGCTATGGTAAACCTTCCACAGGAGGACGCTCGGAAACCCAAATGGTTTAGCATAAAAACAAGGAATCGCTCCCCGACGAATCATCGTTCATCTTGGATTGTCCATTAAGGGAAGGGTACCATGGTGTCTTGCTACAATAGAGCCACTAGATCGGCCACCCAAGCGTCAATCCAGATGCAAAAATCGTGTGCCAAACCACGAGGTTTGGGAGGATCGATTTAAAGCAGAGTTCTTCTTTAAAAAGGTAAGGAGCAGGTGCCACAATATCCTAGTGGAAATTACAACAACATTACTCAGTTTCCACAATGACAAGGATCTCATCGATGCGTGAAATGAGGACAGCGACCAGAATATTATCACACGAGTAACCAGTCAGTTGCATTTCTCATCTAGGCCCTTTGTTGTATAGAATTTTTTCATGAAATATCCCCATTTACACAATTAATTAGCTTTTTAATTAAATAATTTAAAATTATTTTTCCGTACACTTGTCACCCTTTACACAAGTAAATTTCTCAATTTATTTTAATAAAAGTTAATTTGCCTCATCTTCCTATAAGGGCTTCTTAAATCACTCCTAGTTGCCTTTTTATTTCCATTCTTCCCAATTAATGATTAACCCCTTACTAAATTTGAGTTGAGTTAAAATAAGATTCTTCTCCTAGTTAAACTAGTGTTAACTAGACTTCAGATACCTTTCTATCCATACACATTCTTTGAGCTTTATTCCATTCTTACCTTAAATTCCAATTTGGTAATCTCTTGCAAATATGTGTATTAAATTAATCTTTAGGTTTATTTTCATCTTTCTTATTTTCTTAAATTGATTTACCTCTTTCTTATTTTATTTAATTTATAATTTGGTTTTAGTATTCTCGCCGAACTTAGACTTAGCCTAAATTTTGAATAGGATTAGACTTCATTTGGGGTTAGAATTACTAAATTCATTCTCTAATTAATTAATTAATCTGGTACTTATAGAGATTTCCCAAGGTTTAATTATTCGCTCAAGGTGTTCTAGGCCACCTAGGTTTATTGACTAAAGTTTTATTTATGCGACGTTCCCTTCAAGACGTACTCTTTGCTCTAAGGGTGCCACTCGCCTTTGGCTGGTTTTGGTAGTTGTCCAACCCCTGGGATCAACACTCCATTCGAGCAACCTTGTGAGAGACTAAGAGCTTCTAAGGAATAAGGACCTTGTCTTGTTGCGTGCCCCTTAGAAATCTTCATGAGTGACTATCTCAGTCTGCCCTCATGACAAAGTGGACCTCTTGAACTAGGTAATTGTTAACCTACAATTTGAGCCACATCAGGACTTGTAGTAGGTTGTGATAGGGAATCTTCTACACCTCTCCCAGAGTATATTGTTGAAAAATCAACAAGAAACATGTGTCTAATTTACTTTTCCCTTAATTAAATTAGACAATAAATATTAATCTATTATTTCATTCATAACTGAGTGAGTTGGATTTGTAACAGAATTATAAGTGTAGTTAAATGAGTTAAGATCAGTTGTACTAGTTGTAACTAAACATGCACTAGTGAGAGTTCATTTAATCAGTGAACTCACATGCAACTGAATATTCACCACAGTTAACTACATGCATGTCAGATCCAGTGGAGACCCAGTTGAGATAACAGGTGAAAGGGACAGTTTGGCTATCAGTTGTGATTTGATCACACATGCAGTGGATATGCTTATGAGCATGTGCAAACTAGGAAATTGGTAATTCATTGTGAGAATTGGAATTGTAGAGATTGTGCAGAGGAGGCAAGTTGTCTGGACACAAGAATTGGCACATGTATTTGTTGATTTGTGTATGATAGTGTGAAATGATTTTATTTTACCGAGAACTCTTGGATTAGAGTTTTGTATGAGATTGTTTCATGATTCATGATATACATAATATATGATAGTGGGTTTTTTAGCTTTACGCTTTCCCGGTAAAACTTCTGTGTTGTGTGTTATTGATATTTCACTTTGTGCTTATGGTTGTGATCGTGGTTTAATTTAATTGCTTCTGCAAGAATAATAGTAGAAGTGATTCTGTATTTAACAAGAAGTGAAAATTGTTAGATCAGGAGAATCGCAGGAATACATTAAGTGTATTGAAATTTCTACATGGTATCAGAGCCACGGAGGCCACGGAGTCACGGAAGTGAGGTGCGAACATAATTTCATTCTCGCAGGTCCCATCTCTAGCAGGGTGCGAACCCTAGTACTGAAAACTTCACCCTAGACAAAGGCAGGGTGCGAACTTCACTGAGCATTCTCGCAGGCTTCAATGGAGCAGGGTGCGAACTTCCCTCACCCTAACAGTGGAGTAGGGTGCGAACTTATTGAGCATTCTCATAGGCTACAGTGGAGCAGGGTGCAAACATCCCAAGCAAGTTCGCAGGCTACATACAGGCAGGGTGTGAACTTCCCTCAGGTTTCTCTCAGGTGGGGTGCAAACTTCCCAGGGTAAGAGGAAATTGAAGGAGTTGAGTTTTGGGTTGGATAACATTCAAATTTGCAAGATTTTCTTGGTGTGACACTTGATTCAAGATCAAAAATGTCTTTCAATTGATTGAGGTTGGAATATGCACTCGAGGGCAGCTCGAACTACATTGCTTGGAAGAAAAAGATGGAGGCAGTACTCGAAGAAAATGGCTTGAAGGGTTACATTGATGTAGATGTTCCTAAGATGAATGCGACAAATACTGTAAATCTTGATGCATGGAAAAGAAGGTAGCGAAGGTGAGTGTAATGCCCATATACTTCTAAACATCATTAAGATTCATAAACGTTTTATTTGGTAAACTGAAACAATAACTTCTTAGCATAATAGTGATTCTCATAACAACAACTTCAATAACTTAGTTTTTTCAATAAATAATGATTTCATGACAGAAAGAAATAAATACATAACTTAACAAAGTACCTGGTCCTGATGCTAACTGTCGTTGCTTTCCTACTGCCTGCTGCTACCCAGATCAACCCTGCTACAAACAGAAAATAACTGCCCAAAACTACTGTCCTCCCTGCCAACTAGGAAAACTACCTAGCTTTAGGATATCTACGGATATCCTGGCCCTCCGTGCCCAAAATCTCCAGCAACCCGGTGCCTCCCTGGATAAAATCTCAACCAGGAACTCCACTCCTTTCTCACAACAAGCCAACAGTCCAAAAAATACAACAGTGCACAGAACATCGTTGCTCACAGCAAGACACAACAGTGCAAAACTCTCTACTCACCGTAGAATACAATAGTTCCTCGCCAATACAGTTGGCTCAACAATTACAGTCCACAGCATCCATTTCCCCCGCCGTCGAATGGTGCGCACATCCCCCTCTTCCCGTCCCTTATTCCTCCCTGCCGACTCATGCATTTACTTCACAACCACCCCCTTCCTCCGTCCTTCGTCCCTTCATTAATATTTTTATCATCTTGAGATTTCTGAACTCCTCGCCCTACATACGCCACCCTCTACTGCATACGCAATTTCTGTTATATCATTTTTTTTTTTTTTATCTCTTAAATTTATGTCACAGGTCATTAAATGTGATCTTCAGTTAGATTATTATTACTTAGTTAATCCTCAATTATTCCTTTAATTAAATCTTATTTAATAATCTTTAATCATTTATTCAATTAAGGTCGTTACAGTGAGGAGGATTCTGTTGGAGGGAGTACGAGACCACATTGTCTCAAGTCTCCATGGGAAAACCACACCATATGAAATGTGGAAGGTTTTGACAGATCTGTTCCAAAACAATAGTGACCATAGGAAATTGGCACTCAAAGATAAACTCAGGAAGATCAAGATGGAGAAAGGTGACACCATTCCAAAATATCTCACGAAGTTTGTCCAATGTCGAGATGAGCTTGGAAGTGTGGGAATAATGGTCGCTGCAGATGATTTGGTGAGCTTGGCCCTCCTAGGGCTTCCTAAGAGTTGGTACAATTATCAAGACTTTGTCAATGGAAGGGAAAAATTGCCAGATTTGGAACAACTATGGTCGGATCTAGTGCAAGAGGAGTTTAGGTGGAACACCAGAGATGGATCTTCATCAAATCGTGATGATGAAGAGGATTGTACTTTGACTACCAAGGAAAGGAAAAGGAAAGAGAAGAAATTCCATCCAAAATTCGAGTCAAAAGTCAAAAGATTGATTTGTCCAAAGTGAAGCGTTTTCACTGTCACGAACATGGGAATCTTGCTACTAACTGTCCACAGAAGAAGAAGAACAAGATGGTTGCTGGATCTGCAACTAGTAAGACTCTTGTCTCACAATTTGAGCTTTATTTCACTTTGATCGCATGCATGGCTTCAAGTGCATCAAGGATTAGTGTGGTATTTGGATAGTGGTGCTTCATTCCACATGACAGGAGATAAAGAGTCTTTCATTTACTTGGAGGAGAAAGATCTCAGAATGCATATAGAGATGGGTGACGATGGATGATACAGTGCAACTGGTATTGGTACCATTACCTTTCAGAGGGAGTCAAGTAAACCGTTTCAATTGAAAAATGTTATGCATGTTCCAGGTCTGAAGAAAAACTTGGTCTCAGTCGAAATGTTGGAGGACAGAGGCTATGATGTTGTTTTTAGCAGTGGTAAAGCCTACCCGTGACATAAAACAATAGGTCAAGTCAAGAAGATAGGGATTTGAGTTAAGAATCTCTACATGCTAGAGGTAGATGGTTGGAATGCCATGATAGGCAAGGAAAAAAAAGTGGTGAGACGGGATGAGGACGAATTATGGCACAGGAGATTGGGCCATCTTCATCATGGAGCCTTGAAGATCATGCAACAAATATCTATTGGACTTCCAAGGGGAACACTTACTCTGTCAGATCAGTGCAAGGGGTGCACCCTGGGGAAGTATGTAAAGTCCACCTTTCATGAAAAGGAGAACCGTGCTTTGGTGATCCTGGAGAGAATTCATACGCATATGTGTGGACCATTCTTGGTTGCTTCAATAGCAAAACACAGGTATTATGTTTTTTTTATTGATGACTTTTCTCGTAAATGCTGGATATTCTTCATGCAGAAGAAGGATCAAACATTCTCAAAGTTCTGTGAGTTTAAAGCATTGGTGGAGAAAGAGTTGGGGAAGCAAGTGAAGGCTCTAAGGAGCGATAATGGTGGAGAATATATCTCTAAATAATTCAAAGACTTCTGCAACAAAAAAGGAATTCGAAAAGAACTCATAGTGCCTCATAACCAACAACAAAATGGGGTCGTGGAGAGAAATAACAAAACGATCATGGGTGAAACACTAGTGATGTTGCATGATTAGGGCCTACCAATGCATTTGTGGGCAGAAGCATGCAATACTACGGTTTATGTGTAGAACCATTGTCCTCATAGAATACTTGGCATGAGTACACCTGAAGAAGCTTTTACTGGTAATAAACCTAATGTTTCTCATTTTAAAATTTTTGGCTCATATGTTTATGTGCATGTGACCAAGGATGCCAGGAAGAAGCTGGAACTGACTACTGAAGTTGGGATATTTGTGGGGTACACATAAACACCCCATAATTATCATGTGTATTTACTGAATAGTAAGATGATTGTTATGCGACGGGATATAAAATTCGATGAGGGGAAAGCCATGCGGTTGTCGCTTGAGAGGGAGCTAGACTTGCATGCAGAAGAGGAACTGCTGGTTCTCAAAGATGAGTCTCAAGATGTGGATCAACCACATGAGGAGGTTCATGGAGTGGAGGAAACCATTCAAGCAGAGCCATCCATCAGAAATGGCAGAAAGCACACCATGGAAGCTGATAGATTGAGACTAAATGCTGCATAGAATATAGGAGCCCCTATTTCACAGTGCAGACATAGACAATCTCCTGATCAATTTGCTAGATACATGGCTCTCATGAGCAAATGTATTGTGACTGAACCATATTCCTTTCAGGAAGCAGTGCAGGACCCCACTTGGGTTGATGCTATGGTAGAGGAGTATGAAACCATTGTCAAAAACAGTGCATGGGATATTGTCCCAAGATCGATAGGTAAATCAGTGGTAGGTTTGAGATGGATCTACAAGGTAAAGCAAGTTGTTGATGGGAGTGTGGAGAAATACAACGCTAGGTTTGTGGCCCGGGGCTTCTCATAGATTGAGGGGATATATTATGATGAGACCTTTGCACCTTTCACAAGGTACTCTTCCATAATATCCATCCTTTCACTCTTAGCGCAGATGGGCTGGCACATTCATCAGATGGATGTAAAAATTGTGTTCCTCAACGGGATCATTGAGGAAGAAGTGTACATTGAAAAACCAAAGGGTTTTGAGACCTTTGACAGAGAGTCACATGTGTGAAGACTCAACAGAGCACTGTATGGGCTGAAGCAAGCACCCTGTGCTTGGTATACTCAGATAAACAACTATTTCACTAGATTGGGCTTCACCAAAAGTGAAGCAGATGCAAACCTATACCAAATTGTGGTGGAGGGTAAGCTTTTAATCATTGTTCTATATATTGATTATTTAATATTGGTTGGTGATGAGCAGCTGATACACTCATGCAAGGAGGACCTTGCAAAGGAGTTTGAGATGAAGGATTTGGGCCTTCTTCATTATTTCCTTGGATTGGAAATATGGCAGCGAGATGGTGAACTTTTTGTGTCTCAAGGAAAGTATGCAAGAGAGATACTGGGTAAGTTTCACATGTAGGGCTGCAAACCCATGGATACTCCTCTTCCAAGAAACTGGAGGAAAGAGGATGCTACTTCTGGAAAGGTAGTGGATGCTACTGTCTATTGACAGTTAGTGGGTTCGCTAATGTATTTAGTGAAAATGAGACCGAACATTTACTATGCAGTTAACCAGCTAAGTCAAGTGATGGTTACGCCTACCAAACTCTTTTGGAAGGTGGAGAAGCATGTCCTGAGATATCTGAAGGGCACATATGAGTATGGATTATGGTACATATAGATGGATGAGGTGAAGTTGCATGGCTTCACGGATGCAGATTGGGCAGGGAGCCCAACGAACAGAAAGAGCACATCAGGGGGGATCTTTAGTATCAGATCTACAACTGTTTCTTGGTACAACAAAAAATAGAGATCCGTGCCACTTAGTTCAGTGGAAGAAGAATACATGGCAGTGAGCCAAGCTACATGTGAGGCTATTTGGATGAGGAAGATCTTGGTTGGTTTGTTTGGTTCTCATTTAGATCCGACAGTGATTTATTGTGATAATCAGAGTTGCATTAAACTCTCGATTAATCCTGTGTTTCATGACAGATCTAAGGATATAGATATCTAGTATCATCATCTAAGAGATTGTGTGCAACGAAAGATCATGTTGCTTCAACACATTCCTATGGAAGATCAGGATGCAGACATTCTAACGAAGGCGCTCACCAGGAGCAAATTCAAATATCATAGAGACAGGATTGGGGTGAAGGATATTCCCTTTCTTGTTGAGAGGGAGTGTTGAAAAGTCAACAAGAAACATATGTCTAATTTACTTTTCCCTTAATTAAATTAGAAAATAAATATTAATATATTATTTCATTCATAACTGAGTGAGTTGGATTTGTAACAAAATTTTAAGTGTATTTAAATGAGTTAAGATCAATTGTACTAGTTGTAACTAAACATGCACTAGTGAGAGTTCAGTTAATCAGTGAACTCACATGCAACTGAAGATTCGCCATGGTTAACTACATGCATGTCAGATCCAATGGAGACCCAGTTGAGATAACAGGTGAAAGGGACAGTTTGGCTATCAGTTGTGATTTGATCACACATGCAGTGGATATGCTTATGAGCATGTGCAAACCAGGCAATTGGTAATTCATTGTGAGAATTGGAATTGTAGAGCTTGTGCAGAGGAGGCAAGTTGTCTGGACATAGGAATTGACACATGTATTCGCTTATTTGTGTATGACAGTGTGAAACGATTGTATTGTACTGATAACTCTTGGATTAGAGTTTTGTATGAGATTGTTTCATGATTCATGATATACATAATATATGATAGTGGGGTTTTTAGCTTCACGCTTTCCCGATAAAACTTCTGTGTTGTGTGTTATTGATATTTCATTTTGTGCTTATGGTTGTGATCGTGGTTTAATTTAATTGCTTCCGCAAGAATAATAGTGGAAGCGATTATATATTTAATAAGAAGCATAAATTGTTAGATCAGGAGAATCACAGGAATACATTAAGTGTATCGAAATTTCTACATATATGGTCTATGTGCATATCCACTTTACTCCTTATGTGAGTCAGATTAGCAAGAAATCGTCAGCCTGCATCTATCAACGAAACATTGTCAATGATCCATATATAAAATCATACTATAAATGATCATATGGCACATATGCATAAATAAAATACTCAAACCAATACAATCCACTCCATGACTCAATCCAAAGTCCAAGGAGATCCATTGATTCCCTTGACATCCACAATCCATTAAGTGTCTTGCACACTCAGGGAACTCGTTAATAGCATCTGTCAATACACATATAACAAATAACATAAAATTATATTAGATCAACATCATCATAAGTATCCATAAGAAAAATAAATAACCATGTACTATAACCAGATCACTTGCAAACAAGTGTCCTCAAAGAATAAGTCTATAACATGTGTTTGCAAGAGAGGGATGTTACATACACCTCCTCTTGTTTTAAACTTCATCCTGAAGTTGTATAGTATAAAAAATGTAGTAAATAAGTCATATGACAAGATATATATGTCTAAACTATCAAATAAATATGGAAATTATTGGCACATATCATATGCATCCTCCTAGGTAGTCGAGTGTGGACTATAATTGTCCCACTAGACCTTGACTTGATCAATTGTTCGACGACGTAGTTGTTGAATGTGATGGTCCAGGATGCAGATTGGCTCCGCTATGAGCGTAACATCATTCGACACCTACAAAGAAATCATGTCAATCACATGTGTACGATCACTAACATAATGTCTCAAAATAGATACATGAAAAAAATCATGCATATGCCTAAAGAATTAGGCTAGGCTAGTCGATAAGAAACATGTCCCTTCCTTTCCACAACTTCGAAAGGTCCCATAAACCTAGGAGAGAGTTTAGCACCCTTTCCAAACTTAATCGAACTATTGTGCAGTTTCACCCGCAAGAAAACTCGGTCACCAACTTCATAATTGTGGTCAATGCTATGCTCATCAACATAACTCTTTTACCGATCTTGCACTTCTTTTATCCTTTGTCTTATCGTTTGAATTTTTTCTTCCATTTCTTGGATCACTTCTGGTCCTACCAGGACCCTATCCTCAAGTTGATCCCAACTCAAAGGCATTTGACACGATCGCCCATAAAGAAACTTAAATGGTGCCGTCTTAATGGCACTTTGATAGATGTTGTTATATGCAAATTCTACCAGTGGAAAGAACTCTTCCCAACGCTTATGTTTGTTTGCAACATATCTTCCAAAAATTGGTTCATTCTTTCTTTCTTCTGGTCTATCTTAGGGTAATATGTTGTACTAAAGTTGAATTGTGTTCCCAAGGCCTCTTGAAAACTAGTCCAAAATCGTCTTGTAATCATTGATCCTCGATCATATATGATCCTCCTTGGTACACCATGTAACCTCACAATCTCGTTGATAAAAACTGTAGCTATGTTTGGTGCCTTGTACGTCGTACACACGTGAATAAAATGTGCACTCTTTTTTAGAGTGTCAACTACCATGAAAATCGAGTCGTGCCTCCTTGCCATCAACGACAATCCAACAATAAAGTCCATCGAAATGACCTCCCATTTCGATTCCGGAACATCGTGGGGCTAGAGTAATCTGGACGTATGTCTATGTTTAGCCTTCACTTGCTGACATTCTAGACATCTCGCCATGTAGTTAACTATATCCGCCTTCATCCCTTCTAGAAGAATAAGGGCTTAAGGTCTTCCCTCATCTTCATGAATTCTGGATGAGCCATGTACACTTCTCTATGGGCTTCTCTTAAGATAAAAATTCTTAATTAGTCATTAGGTGATACGTAAATTTAGTTATTATACCTCATCAATCCATCATTGTCCAATGTATATCCTTCAACTTTAGTACCATCAAGGTGTCTTGTCCGATATTTTCCTTAACCTTTTTATACCAGTCATCGTCAAACTGTATAGTTAGAATATTTTCTTGAAGATTCGTATGAAGAGGTATCACTTAGAATATGTGTGCTCTCTGACTCAATTCATCTGCCACTCTGTTCATTGTTACTTTTATGTAATTAATCTCAAATTCGTATTCGCTAAGCAATTTTGACCAACTCCTTTGTTGCGCATTCAAGTCACGCTGCATAAATATGTGCTGCAATCCACAATGATCCATTTTTATGGTGAATTTTCATCCAATCAGATAATATCTCTACACTCTCAAGGCATACAAAATGGCCAATAAATCCAAATCATGAGTTTCATAGTTCTCCTAATGATTTCTTAATTTCATTGAGATGTAAGTGATCACTCGACCGTATTGTAGCAAGACTTCACCTAAGCCTTCCTTGGATGTGTCTGTGCATACCGAGAATTCCTTTTCCAAGTTGGGTAATTTTAGTATCGGCATTGTCTCCAATAGATCCTTGATATTTTGAAATGCTTCCGTGGATTTATCGGTCCATACAAACTTTTTGTTTTTCTTTTGCAATTTCGTGATCGTATTTGCTATCTTCGAAAAACCTTCAACTAACCATCGGTAATATCCTGCTAAACCCATAAAACTGCATACTTTTAGTATGCTTGTGGGAGGAGGCCATTTCATAATAGCTTCTACCTTCGTTGGATCCACAATGATGTCTTTTTCAGATATAACATTCCCTAAGTAATGAATCCTTGATTGGTAAAAAGAGCATTTCGACAGTTTCCCATAAAAAAAAATTCCCATAAACACTATAGTAATAAGCACAAATGTTCGACATGTTTTTCCATCATCCAAGAATACATCAATATTTCATCAATGAAAACATAAACAAACTTGTCCAATTATTAGCAGAACACCCCATTCATCAATATCATGAATAAGCCCGGGGTGTTTGTTAGTTCAAACGGTAAAATGGTAAACTCGTAGTGCCTGAACCTCATCTTAAATGACGCCTTAGGAATATCTTCCTCCTTAATTCCTAACTAGTGCTAAACGGATCTCAAGTCGATCTTTGAAAACACTGTTGGGACTTTCATTTGATCAAACAAATCGTCTATTATTGGCAATGGATACTGGTTCTTGATCATTGCCTTGTTCAATTGACGGTAGTCAATACAGAGTCTCCATGACCCATCCTTCTTTCCTATGAAAATAAAAGGCGCACCCCAAGGTGACACACTTGGACGTATAAGTCCTTGGTCCAACAACTCCTTGAGTTGCATTTTCAACTCTTGTAACTCATTTGTTGACATCCGATAAGGTGTTCTTGTTATCGATTCAGTTCCAGGTTTCAAGCAGATGGTAAACTCCAACTCTCTTTTGAGTGACAAGCCTACTAACTCTTATGGGAACACATTAGAAAACTCTTGTACTACCACAAGGTTTTCTATTCCTTTTGCCTTTACTTTTTCATTTAGCGCTAAGATTGCATGTAGCTTGGATCCTTTGTGCATGCTCTTCTATAGATGTAGGGAAGAAATGAACCTTAGGGACACTCCCTAGTTTCTTCCCACAATCACTATTATTGGTCCCTCCTCATCGATCAAACTCAATCATTTGTCTTAGAGTTGAGTATCACATCATGCGATTCCAACTAGTCCATATTGATCACGACGTCATAAGATCCTAAGATCATGATGTATAGGTAAAATTTCATTACAATATACTCCAAGTTAATGCGATAGTTCGTAATCCTTCCTCCAAACTTTTGTTTGGAACCCGAAGCCATTTCTATGTATCTAACCTTGTCCTGTTCAACTACCTTTACCTTAATTCATTTCAACACTACACTAGAAATAAAACTCTCTGTAGTACCGGGATCTATCAAATACACAAATTTTGGTCGACGATGGTACCTAACGTCTCGAGCATAGTGGAATGGTGCTCGTCCTAGAAGTTAGTCACCAGTGCATGAATCCTTTGGGACTTCCCAAATGTCCAATTGTAGTGTGTTCTATTGATCTGACCTCTCTGTCTCTTTCAACCAGACAATCTCGCTAGTAATGTGGCTCTCCACATGTCCAACATCCAATCTTCAGTTCAGTGCTACTAGTCCCCGAGGTAGAAGATGTTGGCCTACCAGTCTGAGGTCCTGATCTGTTATGTTGAACAAGCCTAAATTTCTACTATTGCAGGCGACATTGTTGCTAATGTGGCGGTCCTCTGTAAGGAATCCCCCATCGAGGAGCTAGTCATCGTGGTGTATTGAACATGGATCCTCTCAATGTATCTCGATATCATGATGTATGTCTGGCTAGTGTCTAATGTTGTTGCCCACCTGAGTTGGTGTCTGATGTTGCTGCACACCTGACGTTATATGTCCATTCAGTCTTATAGGAGTCCTTCCTTGTTCCCCGCTGGTCAACTCTTCCTCAACTATGATGCCTTCTGTACTACATTGTGAAATGTCTGAGGTACTAGGATCCTCACCTTCACACGAATGTTGAAGTTAAGGTCGATCACAAACTTTCTAACCTTTATCTTCTCGATGTTCAGATGTGGAGCATACCTATGCAGTTCCATGAACCGGGCCTCATACTCGAGCACCATATGACCACCCTATCGAAAGGAATTGAGTTCAGTGAGCTAGGGATCAATGAATTCCACTGACATATAACTCTCCTGGAATCGTTCCTCGAACAGTTCCCATGACACGTCTTCGAAAACCATGTTTAGTTGAGGTAGGAGCATCTTCCATCATAGAAGAGGGCTCCCCTTCACCTAAAAGACCACCATGTGGACCTTCATGTTGGAGTTGTAGTCATGAAGTGAAAGACACATTGCCAAGTTCTCCAACCATGCCTCGGCACTGATCCATCTGTGGCACCCATGAACTAGGGAACTTAACCTTCTTGAGTTCTCGATGAATGCTACTACTATCGGATATAGCGTGCTGTGAACCTTCATTAGGTATAGGCACCCTGGCCTCATCTCTATCTAGTCGGTTAATCAAGGCCTCTGACATCCTCTGGAAGGACCTCGTAAGACCAACCACATCCCCCACAACAATCTTCTCCTGTCCAATGTCTTGATATTATCCTTGGGGGTTAGAGCCCTCGGGCATGGATGCTACTAGAGGTGTCACACTTCTTCCTCTAGCACCATGTCGACTACCTCCATGACGTCCTCTATCTAGTATTACCAGCACCGATAATTTCAATTTTAATTAGCGATAATTTATTAATCCAATGTTTAATACAATGAAATATGTAATCATCCCAATTCGTGAGTTTGAACACTCTTTGATACCATATGTAACGTCCCCTCCATTATGAAAACTATAGGGATGTACAATAGGTGAATATATATATATTGCATTAGGGAAATAAAATCGTCACAATAGAAATCAGTAGCATTACACGCGACACAACATCATGATCAATAACAACACAAGCCAACAAATTAATATAAAAACTAGTGACACATGATCAACACATAAACATATGTATATAGCAGTGCAGTTCTACACATCACAATCAACCAAAGAAAATAAAATAAATGATCAATCACGTCACTGAGTATTAATGAACTACCCACCCAATAGTAATCTAATTCTAAATCAATCATACATAATCAATATTTAATGGCGCAATAGTAATAGCTATTAAACCCATCACACATCAACAAATTTAATGGTGCAAGGGTAATAGTTATTAAGTCAAGCATACATCAATAATATTAATGGCTCAATTGTAACCTAATCCCTTAATTAATCATACATTAACATTATTTTCAACACACGTGATAAAATTCTACCACATCATACATCAATTTAATAGGCACCATAGCCACCTCTGAAGCATTTCATTAATATTCCAATTGAATTAACATATATCAATCAATAGATCCAAATTCCCCCGATGAAGTGTTCCAACATTTGTCCAGCTACAAATTACATACATCAATTAAAGGATGAAATTACCACCTATGGAACATGACAAATACTATAAGAAGAGAACAATGTGATCAGTTATAATCCCTTTAAGGAAGTATGTGTACAAGGAAAGGTTCAATCTGAAAATAATCTCCTAGACCCCACTTCCAGGTATATAAGTAAACATTGGGTGATCTTTAAGGTAAAGAAGGTCATTAATTCTTCCCTTCACTTAGAACATTCTTCAAGGTATACAATTCCAAGCATGGAAGTTCCCCTTCCATCTATACTAAAGTTTTCCTTGAAAATGTGGTAAGATAAATAATTAATTCAATATGGGCTATCCCAAGGTAAATGTTTTTCACTCAGGCAATTCAAGAACAATCATTCATGGTAATCTCACAAAAATCGAAGAACAAGCATGGGTTAAGTAATGATCTTCATAAGAGAATTTACATGATTGAAATAAGTGTAATTCTTAATTAAAATACAGGATACGAGTTCAAGTTGGCTTATGAATCCATATAAGGGATTTAGAATGACCCAAACTTTTGGCCATCCACAAGGAATTCAAGCTAACCTTAAATTCTAAATTACCAAAACAAAACTCCTCATAGTGAGTAATATGCAAGGATTCCCAGTTATCGCTAAAAAATAGTGAACAAGGTTTCTGAGTTTTTAAGTTTAATGATAAGAAATTCAGGGAAACCATTAAAATCGATGTCAGTTAATACCTTATAAATCAAAAGATGCCAAATTTATCTTAACTATATTAGTAATCTCTGACTAAGTGTTCAAATAGGTTGATCTTATCCTAAATAGGAATCCACCTACTCTCTATCAGATATTCCAACAAGATTTGGGAAATTCACATATGAATCCTAATGAAAACCATGGTTGGATGTGGACCATGCCTACACATTCTTTGTATTCATAGTTTCCACCTATTATATCAATGAGTGATTATAGAATCTAGGTGTCCTAATCCATCATTAGTTGTTCCTCAATGATATGTATTGCACCACCACTCTTCTTGTTTGGATCCATGTGTACCTTTGTGAGCTACAACATCGAGGATTGTAGAGTTGCAAGTTATGGGATACTAGAAGAAGGGATTGAAAAATTGCATGGGATGTGGGATATGAGCATAATAACACCCCTAATTTTGTTCAGATGTGAGGGATCAAATATCTACATGAGAGAGGGTATGGAATCCTATAAAAGAGGGAGTGGATCCTTCTTTGATTGGTTGTTGAATATTACAAGGAGTGGAAAACTATTTGAAATATGACGTGAAATCCTATAAGAGAGTCTACATGATACAAAAAACAAGGGTGAATCTGCCAAGAAGTGTGCATCACAAAAAATTACCCTCCCTTGAGGTTATATTCCCATATTTCCAACTGCATTCATTGATAGTTAGCTACATACTTTCATCGTTCAAGTTGTGTGCATTTGCATTGTTTAGTATTTCTTTCAACCTTTGAGATACATGCATCTAGTTTAGTATTTATTTCAATATTGGACTACGCATAGTTAGTTAAGTAGTAAGTTATGGAACCATTGTAAAATCCATAAGAAGGCCTTTAGGTAAGTTAATAAAGTGAGAATCTGTTTTGAGTTATTACTATTTTCTTCTTAATTTCCTATTGTTCTTGGGATTTATTGCTCGATTATATATATTCTATATCATTTGGCATTACAATAGTTAGTCTATGACTAATCCATTCATCTCAATGTTGGGTGCTTCTTTTTTAGGCTACCCTTGGACCCCACACATTTTCTTCAATGTTCCTATTTCTCTTGGATCCATGCCCACCTATAACTTTTTAGGGTTTAGGTCCCTTGAGTTCCATCCTCCACTGCATTATCTCTTCTCTTTATCTAGTTCTCTTGGCCATTTACACCACCCAAAAATTCTATATTCAACACTCAACTTCACACATATGGTTTGCTAGGCTTATCACTCACCTAAATATACATAGATTTTAGGTTTAGAGGATTCTGTCCCACCCAAAATCCTATCTTGTGTTGTGTCTCCTTCCATATTTACTCTACTCTACATCATATCTTATCAACAATATTTTCTCATGGGAGCTAATTCTCTTTCGAATTTACCCTAGAAATGTATTCAACCAAAGGTTTTCTTTTCAAATATCCATAATAGTACATTGTCAGACTATCTCTTCTCCTTCATCATTACTTCCCACCAAGATCAATCTTTAGATGAGGATGACTCTAGCCTCACCACTATAGTTCAGGGATTGACCAACACCCTTACCAAATCTATGTGTCATCAACCTAGGGTTTCCACTTCTACCTTACAAATTGATATTAGAATATCCTTGCATAAATATGGTGGAAAAATGAATGGAGATGTTTTGGATTCTTGTATCCATAACCTAACATATTATTTTCAAACCTTCCTAAATATGAGTGAAGATCAAGACTTTAACTTTTTGTTTGCAAGAAACCACTTAGAAGGACCCACACAAGCCTAGTGGTAGTCACAAATTACTTTATCTAAATCTAAATCAACAAGGGCCACTTGACCAGTGGAACATTGGGACTCATCACCACATCGGAAGGATTGTTATAGGCCTTGAGAAGAGATTTTTACCCTCTAAGTTATTTTTCAAACTTAATGTGTAGGTTGTGGAAGTTATAAGAAGCTCAAGTTCAAAGTATAGAATGCTATATCGAGTTGTTCATGAAGATCCAAATACAACCCCATATTATGTATTCTGACCTGGTACTTGTGCTTAAATATAATTCTAGTCTACTTAATACTTTTCATAATTAAGTATCACTATTTGAGAGAAATTTCGTAGGCCAAGATTTTCTCCATGCCATTATTGTAGAACATGGATATTATAAGTGACTACATTTCATCCCTTTTTGTAACCTAAAGCTTAACCCTAACTCTAATCTTAACCCTAGAACTCATTCCCTACCTCCCAAAAATCCTCATTCCCTTTGCATACCGCCTCCAACACATAGTTATAATATTCCTAGTAGTTTTGTACCTTTTCTCACCATCCATGATGGTGCCACTATCATAAAAATCAATACCACAATGTTAGATATTGTAAATTTTTACAACATTAAGCCACATCCAAAACACTATACACTAAGGGAGTATTCTGAGGTACCTCCATCTGTTGAACTTCTCCTCAACCTCATAGTGTCCATTTTCTTAACCCTATGGAAAAATCCATCCATATTGTTAATTTCCAGAGAACATGCTACACCATATTTAGATTTTCTTTTTACTCACAGTTGTCAAATCAAAGATAAAATTACTACAATAATCCTTATACTCACAGTTGTCTATAGCTTCTCACTAGCTCACACCCCTCTACTTATCAACTGGGTTCAGTACAACAAGATCAGGCTTGTCTATTCACTAATTAATGTTATGTAGTTTCCCTTTCCATCACACCTTTTGGTGATATAACTAAATGTTTCATATCTCCCATTGAATATTCTAATTTACTACTAGGCATGCCATATCAGTAGCATAAAAATTCCTTATACAATTTTCTTCATAATACTTATCACTTATTTAAGTATGGAAAAATATATCAGCTAACATTTGTTTCATTACCTCTATCCTACATTGCCACAATCTAGCAAGTCAAGTACTTAAGAAATTTTGTTTCTCTCTTAGTTTTACCTCACATCCTCGCACCATATTTAGCTTCTCTATACCTTTTCCAAGACCTCCCACTAATTTAGTGTCATATTCATCCTTATATCCGAGCACATTTTCATGAATCGTAGATTATGTCTACACCCAAGCTCTCCCTTTTTTCTATTTCCATCCATTTACCCCACATCCGCTTTCCTCTGATGCTCTCAATAGCTACAAAAATGAAATCAACAATATATATAGTAGATCATATATTGCACAAGTATCTTGTACTAGATTGTGGGATTCACAAGTACTCACACCTAGCTAAAACAATTTTTAATATAGTAGTTACTCAAACCATTATTTATAATTATCTACATGTTTTATCTCTTTACAAACTACTTCTTCTAGGTCTTCAATAGTCTAGGAATATTGTAAATAACAATACTATTATTTTTATAGAAACAATAGTGAGTCAAAATAATATTACTACTCAAATGGCTCTTGTCCCTCATATGGCTCCTATAATACATCCAATGTATAATTTGAAGGCATGCCTTGAGTCCTCAATGCAACACAACCAATATCATTTACACTCTCTTTCTATTACCCCAACATTGACCATTAACACTCTAGTGAACACTATGACACAATGCCATTCCATCATAAACCCTTATCATCACAATATGTGTACTCTACATAGTCCAATACAAGATAAGAATTTCCTATCTCACATGATTTCCACACAAGAAGACAATAAAACTATGTCTACAAGTATCCACGACACTCTATGGGAGGCATGACCTATGCTTCTAGGAATTCAAGATATTTTATTTCCCACTATAACTTATCATGATGAGGAGGATTATTTCTTTCCCAAAAGGAACACTTCATATTTTCATTTGATTTCTAAGTTCAACCTTTTCACATGGGGTAATCCCTTTATCCACATCTGCAATAGTTATGTCCTAGCATAGCCTTTGGAGATAGGGTTCCACCTTATTACAACATTGACATACATAAGTAGTATCCAATGTGAAAAAAATTCCTCAACAAAGAGGAATGTTTCATCTATCATGTTTCTTCTCCTTAGTAACTTTCATAATCCAAGAGGAAAATGTTACATCTCATCACTTTCAACAACTTATTCAACACTTCAGTTTATATTACTACCATCTATTTTCTTAGAGCCTCTTCTTTATCATCATCCCACTTGTTTCCCACAAAGACTCCCATGTTTTCTTTTGTGCATCATGAATCAACAAGAATAGTGAGGTGGCTTCTAGACACATGGATGTCTTATGCATTCTTCATTTATTATGTTGGCACTAGTAGTCAATATGTCTTTTTTCTACACATATTTGCTTCAAATTTTCTTTTGTTTTCACTTATTTAATTCAATGGATTATTATCAAAACATGGATAATTTACTTGTTATAATATAGATATGGTTTTCACCTTTTTTGATTTGGATAGATCCAAATTTGTATGCAATTCAACAACACTCAGCACGGCATGCAATTTATTATAGTCATTTTCAACTTCTTCGAGTATTTCGTAATTTAGGAGAAAAGAAAGAATGATTTTCATCTAAACCATGCGAAAATTATATGGAACATGAGGGTGCACCCACTAACAAGGTTGGATCACGAATAATGCCCCTCCCTCGACAACGTATCCCCATATTTTTAGTTGCATCCATTGTTATTTAGTTTCATACTTTCAACCTTCCAACTACATGCACTTGTATTTTTTAGAATTTTTTTCATCCTTCGAACTATATGCATCTAGTTTAATATTTCTTTAAAGTCTTGGACTACTTGGAATTAAATATGTATGAACCCCTTATAAAATCTATAGGACCTTTGGCCAAATGAGTAAAGCGAACAATTTATATTGAACTATTATTATTACTAGAAAAAATGTTCTTTGTATCATTGTGGAATCCTAGAGTGTGCTAATATGATACCAAATGATACAATAAATAAAGCTAGAAATATTATAACTAAATAATATACTAATATAACCCACATTCGTTTTTTTATTCATACCTTTATAGGAAACCTACAATCAAGCATAATGTAATGGCCATAAATGTTTCTTAGAAAAATAAGATATAATAGATGCTAATAACAAAAGCTAATAAAATATAACACACTCTAACATTCACGGTGATAGTGATAACCATTACTAAGAGGCTCATCATCTTCATCGTTGTTTGAGCCTCTCTTAAAAAAAAACACTATAACATAAACATAAATGTGAAAGACTCGTTCCTATATTATCGGTATTTTAACCTAAGTAGCCCAAATGGATAAATAATTAGTAAATTTTTTAATGTGATTAAATATTAAGGATCGTTCCATCTTAGTCATCATAGTGTGATGTTAGTCATTGGAGTGTATCGATGGGAGGATTCATCAAAGTTTTGAGATGTTGACCTAAGAATAGGTTAACTTTAGAAAAATAACTTCAAGGTATAATTATCATTACATTAATGAAGTTAATTTGATAGAGGGGTATGGTTATAAAATAACGGAATGTGTAGTTTAACTATTTTATATATATATATTTTTTTTGGATATTTGTTCAAAATATGGTGAGAAATTGTTGAATCTGTAGATTGGAGTGGTTATTTTTGTATAATATGAGATCTCCATGGGGTTTTCAGCACGCTGAATCCATTTCTACATTCAGAAATGCAATTTAAATAACAAAAAAATGTGATTTCGTGAAGATTTATGTCACCAGATTTTGACGAAAAGAGAAAACATGTAGAACAGTTAGAAAACACCTTAAAACAAATTAATATTGAAGTCATTATAATAGTATATTTATTAAAATCTCAACTCACTTGTTGGACTCAAATTTAGGTGGGCAAGATAACAATCATTCCTACCAACCATCCAAAATAAATGCAATTGACGCATTATTATTATTTCCACATTGTAAAGTATTACATATGATCCGATTTTATGAGCAGAACGAAATGAATACAGATTATTAAAATATACTTAACACAAAATACAATGATATAATAAAACTGGTTTTCTATTCAATAAGGAAATAAGCTGAAACTGTAAAATGCAGTGGAAAACAAGTTTGATGGAATAGTGGCAGCTTATCTCTAAGAAGAGATGTGACGACTATGCTCATTCACAAGAAGATGGTTTCAATGAGGCTCTGAAGGCCTTTTACAATAAACATGAATGTTAAAAACCCTAGACATCCAAAACACTAACCCTACGAGATGAAGTGCCAAAAGTCACTGGGGCACCGTTTGGGTAAGCTAGTACATCAACTTCCCGGGGTTGTAACGTTTGCATACAATCTTCGTTTTAGGCGCAAAATAGCCCATTGGGAAGTTATAATGGAGAAGAAAAACTTTTGACTGGCCCAGGTCAGTGTCTTTGACAGTATCTTGGGCCCCCAAATCCCCAAAAAATGTCGTTTAGGGCCTCAAAACAACCCCAAAAGTTTGGAACTCGAAAAACTGCCAAGGTGGAAAATTGTTTTTCGAGCTAGTGGAATAAGTGGGTGGCCACCAATATCCACTTGGATCAATATTCCCTCCTTAGGAAACAATGGTATCCATTGCGTTAAGTTCCCTAATCAGATGAGGAAATTTCTACTGAATTTGGCCCCAGGTGAGCGACTTGCCTTGGTGTAGGAGTTGTCCTACTTTGACAACTCGATAAAGATGGATCCTTTGTTGTCGAGTGTCCTTGATCTGTGTGTCCACAATCTGATCACTGGATTCTTGTTTCATGCAGTGAAGGTTGAGCTCTGTTGCTGTCAACTGCTCTGCTATCTCTGAGGTGTCCAATAATGGTGGGACATATGGCCGAAGGACAACCACGTTGAAGACTGGATGCAGACCAAGGAAGGGGGGAATGCTGAGCTCAAAAGAATTGTCACCCACAACCTTGGTGATGGTGTATGACCCATAACGGAGTGGGGGAAGCTTCCGATGGGGCCCTATAAGGCATTATTTCTACAAATGCAACCAAACTTTGTCACCCACCTGAAACTTATGTGGCACTCAATGCTGATCATGGCGTTGTTTGTACTTGGAATTAGACTTCTGTAGAATATCTTGAACCTGTTCATAGATGTGTTGGATCCGCTCAATGAACCAAGTGGATTTTTCAGCTTCTATTGGAGCAGGGGACGAGTCGGTCGAGGTGGTCTCCAGGGGTAGTACAACATCCATGGGGCCCAATGGTTGGAATCCCAAACCCACTTGAAAGGGGTTGTGGACAGTTGAGCTATGCAGGGCTTGGTTTTAGCTATGTTGAACATAGGGAAGACTCTCATCCCATGTGAGGGGGTGTTTTGAATTGTATATGCGCAGGATATGTATGACCATACGATTGAAAACCTCAGTTTGTCCATCTATTTGGGGGTGGAAAGAAGTGTATTTGGTGAGATTGGTATCTAACAGTGACTAGAGGCTCAACTAGAATGAGCTGATGAGCCAACTATCATGGTCTGAGATAATGGTTTGTGGGATACGAAAATGTACCCATACTCATTTAAAGAAGATCTTGGCAGTGGATTCTGCTGTGATGTTCTCCTTGCAAGCGGCTAGAATCAATATCTTGGAAAAGCGATCAACAACTAGAAAAGCACAGTCATTTCCCCTCTTGGTGGATGGGAGGCTCGGCATGTATTCCATTGATATGGATTCCCATGGCCTGTTAGGAGTAGGTAGAGGGGTATACATGCCTTGTTTCTTAAATATCATTTTGGCAATAACGTAAGTGGTGCATGAACTAATATACTTGTCGACACCCTGTCAAAGTTTTGGCCAGTAGAAATGTTTTTGTAGCACTGCCATTGTCTTTTCGATGCCAAAGTGTCTTGCCACCCGACTGTAGTGAGCTTCCCAAATCTGCTTCGTGAGCTCGCTTGATGGAACATAGATATGGCCCAGATGGCACAACATCTCGTCCTAAAGATGGAAATTAGCAACCATTGAGTTGGTGCCCAACATTTAGTAGGTGGTGGAGAAGTCAGGCTCTGTCTTGTAGAGGTGGGGCCATTCAGAGGTCTCGTGACCGCAAGAGTATAGCACCATGGTGAGTGTCGCGACTGGAGGTTGGTTGAGGTAGTCAAAAACTCTGTTGGTACTTCTTGTTTTATACTTGATGTTGGGGTGGAACTGTTGTAAGTATGTTGACCACTTCTGATGGAATTCATTCTACAATTTTCCTTGGGTTTGCATGAACTATAGTGACTTGTGATCATTTTGGATGACTATCTCCTTCCTAAGAATGTAATGTCTCTACTGGCGGAAGGATGGAAAAATGGAGTACATTTATTTTTCATAAGTAGGGTACTTACAGAAAACATATGATAGTGTCTCACTATGATATTCCATGGGGTGGTTGTGCTAAGTGAGAACGAAGCCCACAACATAGTCTGAAGCATCTATCTTGATGTCAAATGGATGTTGTAGGTCCGATAATGAAAGTACCAGGGATGAGCACACATTATTCTTCAATTCATTGAAGACTTTTTGTTGGGACAGGTCCCTCACAATTTTTTCCTTACTGCCACCACTGGTTACTTGGCTGAGGGCCCATGCGATATGAGAGAATCTGAGCATGAAGATGTGATAGAAATTGGCAAGGCCCAAGAAGATCTAAAGTTTAGTGAGTGTGGTTGGGGCTGGCTAGTCACAAATGACCTGGATCTTGGCTGGATCCACATGCACACCATGTTGATCAACGATGTAGCCTAAGTAATGGACCATGTCCATGCCAAAGGAGAAGTTTTCCAAGTTTTCATATAGTTTTTGCTTCCGCAAGGTGTGTAGAACCTGTTGAATATGTTGCAGGTGTTCGACCCAAGTATTGTTGTAGATGAGGATGTCATCCAGATAAACCAATACAAAATTATTGGTGAAAGGTTGTAGGATATCATCCATCATCCTCAAAAAAGTTGTTGGAGTATTTTTCAAACCAAAGGGCATGACCAACCATTCAAAAATACTTTCTTTTGACTTGAAGGCAATCTTCCATACATCTGTCTGTTCTATTGGGACCTGGTGGTAACTAGACTTCAGATCAATCTTACTAAAGTATTTGGCCCTCGTGAGCTTATCAAGGAGGTCATCGATTTGAGCAATTAGGTATAGTTTTCATATTGTGATTTTATTTAGTGCCCAATAATCAATTGAGAGTCTCCAAGTCTCGTCTTTCTTCTGCATCAACATGATTGGCCCCCCACATGGCGATGATCTGGGACAAATGTGCCCCTTGTGGTGTAGTTCTTGGATTTGCCTCTTGATCTCCTCGTTTTTTAATAAAGAGAATTGGTAGACTGGCCCATTTGGTAGTGGTGCACCTAGGGTTAGATCGATGGGATTCTTGACCTGGAAGTGTAGAGGTACTCCAGTAGGAGAGAAGAATATATCTAAGTATTCTTCCATGACCTTATCCACTTGCTTCTATTGTGTGGAGAGATCGACCACAGAGGCCCTAGATGTCGCTACAATCTTTCACTCACTCTGAGAGTGAATCATGAAGAAGACAAATTTATCGATCTGAGAGATGACCTTCCTGCATTACTTGGAAGAGATCAAGGAAATAACACTAGGAGGGAATGCCTCAGGTATCTTGTACAATTTCCTGTTCAAAGTAATAATAACACTACGAGGCCTAGACTCATATACAACATGATGTTTCCATAAATAAGGTTGTCCCAAAAGAACATTACAAACTTCGAGAGGAGAAACATCACACAATACCTCATCTTTGAAGGGATTTATGTTGTATGACAGTCGACATTGTTGGCTAATGCAAAGATCACTTTCTTGATAGAGCCATCCAATGGTGTAGGGTTGTGGGTGTGGCTTTGTCGGCAGGGCCAACTGCTTGATGACCTCTACTGAGATGAGTTTCTTCTAGCTAATGCTATCAATGATGAAGTGTAATGGGGTTCCTTTTACCCATATATGTGAATGGAAGAGGCGTTCTCCTTGTTCTGGCTTATCTGGTTCACCAAGTTGAAGCTTGGTGGTAGAAATAGTGGCACTGGGTTCCACGTTAATGATCCGTCTTCCCATTTATCATTCTAACTTAGAGTCAGAACTGACATCTGATTCAGAGGATTTCACTTCGGCCACAAGTAGCTGATTTGAGTAGGATTCAATAGTGTTATGCCAAGGGATCTTATGGAAGTCATACCACTTCCCGGTATATTTCTTTGTCTTTCTAATGTCCTTCATTGCTTGTGGCTTGGAATGGTTGTCTTGATACTGTTCATATTTACTCTGTCCTTTTTTTATGGTTTGGGGCCGCCCTTTCCTGGATTTTGTTGTGAGGGGTTCCCAGGCCCAAATTGCCACATCTTTTTTTTGAGCTTCTGCTCAATTTTTACGGCATATCGGTAGGTCATGCCCAAGGACGAGATGTCCATAAATTCTATTTTGGTATGGATGTATATATGTAGAGCACCGTGATACTTGACCACTATATTTCGCTCTGAATATTTGATACCCAGTTTGGTGCACAAGGTATGGAAGATATTTGTGAACTCTGACATTGCTTGGTCTCTTTCTTGCCACGGTGTGGTCCATTTGGTATACAAGTCATCATAAATTTAGACAGGTTAGTATTATTCCTTAATAACATCCCTGAAGGATTCCCAGGTGGCCATGACTGTAAATAATGATGTTTCCTTTGTTTCCTTTTGCTCACATAAAGTTTCCCACCAATCTTTGACACGGGGAACGAATTTTAGGAGCACAAAAGTAATCTTTTCTCTATTCAAAAATTTATGGACAGAAAAATACCCTTCTAGTAGATTCAACCACTTGTCTACAACATTTGTGTCTATATGACCTTCAAATATAGGAATATCTAAGTTGATTTGTACCTTGAAGGGGGCGGTGGCTCCGCTCGAGGAAGATGTGTTGCATTTTGGTAGTCGTCGAAGGATTTGCGTGAAACTATGCATCATCTTGTTCCTCTGTTGCGTGAGGGATTCCTCAAGCAACATTTTGAAAGTATATCCTATCCCATCATCTTTATTTTCTCTTGCGATGAGAGGTTTCCTGGGCATGCAAGAGATTTTTTCCTCAAGAGAAACAAGCTCGAGACCCAATTCTTTGTACCCTGACCTCATTGGCGACATGCATTAAGACGAAAAGGAGTAGATCACTATGATACCGCTGATCTAGATTTTATGAGAAGAACAAAATGAATACATATTATTAAAATATGGTTAACAAAAAATAATAGAGATACAGTAAAATTGGTTTTCTATTCAATAAGGAAATAAGACGAAACTATAAAATGCAGTGAAAAACAATCTTGTTGGAATGGTGGCAACTTATCTCTGAGAAGAGATGTGACGGTTACGCTCATTCACAAGAAGATGGTTACACTGAGGCTCTTAAGCTCTTTTAAAATAAGAAGGAATGTCAAAAACCCTAGACATCCAAAAAAGTAACCCTAGGAGATGAAGCGCCAAAAGTCACGTGGGCTGCGTTTGGGTAAGTTAGTACATCAACTTCCCGAGGTTGTAACTTTTGCATATGATATTCGTTTTAGGTGCATGATGGCCTATTGGAAAGGTCTAAACGAGAATAAAATTTTTTGACTAACCTAGGCCAATGCCTATAAAATGAACTTGGGCCCCAAATCCCCAAAAAACGTCATTTACGGCCTCAAAACGACCCCAAAAGTTTGGAAGCCGAAAAACTGGCAAGCTGGAAAGTTGTTTTTCAAGCTAGTGGAATAGGTGGGTGGCCACCAATATTCACCTGGATCAATATAGTTCTTATGTTAGTGAAATGACATCAAATAAATTCCACTTACCATGATAAAATATGCCTTCTGTCATTTTTCTAATGAGTTTCATCTTAGTAATGTTCAATGGTTTAATATTCCAAAAGTGCTCGAGTGATTAGTTCTTTATATTATGAAACAATTATTAAATTATGCATGAGAAAACATGGCACGATAGTTACAGATAAATAATATTCATATTTTTTACATATCAAGAAACAATACACATATATAGTTGGAGTCAGATCCAACTTATTCCAAACATGGATATGGAGGTTGAGATAATGTCTCAACAACATCCAACAAATTTCCAAAATCAACACATTGCATTAATGGAAACATTATCTCCAACACCCCCTTTTAATGCTTACATTACAAAACTTAATAACATCACATACATACATATTACAAACAATATTCTTCGAACTTATGGTCTTCATCAACATATTCTACCCACTTCTGAACTATCATAGACTCCTTTCTTTCTCAACTCTTCATCTCAATGTGCCACTTCATTCATCATGGATATAGTTTCTTCTGACCATTGATGATGTATTTTTTATGACTAACGATTTTGGACATACCCTGAAGAATAGCCTAGATACTGAAAAATCCTATGAATACACTACCATCTGTGAAATTCCCCTAAATAGAAAATTTCAACAGTTATATAGGAAAGTGATCTAGCTATTGGATATATTCAGTAGAAAATCATAGAATTTGACCTTTTTTTTTTAACAAACTCACAAACATACAAAGATAACTTGTCACTGCTTGTCTTGAAACACTGAATTACAACAAGAACTTCCATATTTTAACAAACTTGTAGACATACTCAAACCAGTCATGCATTCTTATAGCACCGAAGAACATTAATAACTACAAGATTGAACTACGTCACTTTGTTATATGATTAGTTCTTCATAATATAATGTTGCAAACAAATAATAATGATAATGCATACTTAATACACACTTAAAAGAAGCATATCACATCCAGAACGCCACAAATCCAAATCAAACTGTAATTCAAATTCACGCATTGCTGCAAGACAATTGGTGATGCAGGGCTTGCACATCACACAAGTTTGTCCATCAACTCCACTAGTCATATGCCCATCCTCGACAGGCTATTTCACACCCCATCAATCAACAATAACCAAACTGACCAGAAAACTTGCAATGGTAAATGTTGCAAGGAACATAAAGTGGTTGAAATCCTTTCCATTGTTGTTGAACATAATTCATTTATGCTTTCAATTGATAGGATTTTTTGTTATTGCACTATTTCTTGTTTTCTGATGGTGTCTCATCAAAGGACCAACCAATATTCCCTCACAATCATTGGGTTAGGATGAAAATAGATCTGGTCGACTTCTCTTCAAACCAACAACACTCCTTGAATTGTGTTCTCCTCTTAATGGTAGATAGAGGACCAATATTTACTGAAACTGGAGCCAACAAAAGCTGAAAATATTAACAAAATTTATCAAATTTGAAACAGAAAACATCTCACAATCGTACCACTCTGGAACTAATTAGTTGGATGACACAATTGGATTATTAATGAAATTTGAACACTCGAGCTTATCAAGAGAAGGGACAATGATGCTAGATCCAACAATGATGGTAGTGCACGGATCTTTAGAATGATCACATATCCACCATGAATTTTTCACATAGGTAGTTATCCTCACCTTGGCATCACACAACAACGTTTTCTCCCACAACAATATCTCAATGCAACAATACTCACTCACAATCTACCTGGTTTTACACATAGATAATTATTGCACACAAACTATTCTACGCTAATCTATGTACATATGATTAGCCTCATGTATCCCCCATGTTCTTGACTCTCCTATGAGGGAGTTAAGCTGGTACAGGCTCTGATACCATATTAAATTTTGGGTGAGCAGACATGGCACGATAGTTACACACAAATAATATTTTTATTTTTGACACATTGATAAAAAATACATATATAGAATTGGAGTTAGATCCAACTTATTCTAAAAATGGATATGGAGGTTGAGATAATCTCTCAACAGCCTCCAACAATTCTCTAAACTCAACACATTACATTAATGGAAGCATTATCTCCAACAAAAATGTATGTGTTATGCATGTAGTATGTTACATCCATTGTTTAAGAATAAGTTTGGTTTTTTGAATCCAACATGGAGTAGTTTATTATTATAATTTTTTAAGCATGGACTATTTCATATTTGTTATATAAATATGTATTGTGTATAATGAAGAGTAACCCTTAAAAAATTACTATTTTTTTTAAAGAAAAAATATTTCCACTATGAGAGCTCGCCATGCTCCAAGTTGTTACCTTAAGTGCAAGGAGGATGGAGATGAAGGTTCAGTTAGTGATTGGAGTGAATTCCTAACAAGGTAACAAGCTATTCCTATTGGAAGGTGCAACTAGTTCACGTCCTTTTCAAGGAAAGATAATTTGTTTTGGGAATCTTAGGTCATTTCACATTGCATAAAAAATAAAGCACATCTAATTCAATCTTGTAGATGGAAGTATTATTTCAAGTCTCGATAGTGAAGTGAGACCATAAGCTTATCATTCAACAACATAAAATTTTGATGAGTATCAAGAAGGAATAGGATTCTAAATGATTTTGTTCCTACCAACAAATATTCCATCTGTGTTTGTGTTATCACATGCTAATTTGTATTAATTTTTCCAAAGCATCTTGTCCTTGTGATATCTTTCCACTCCGATTTTAAAATGTTTTCACCAGCTCCATCAAGTTCCCATCACCTAAATCCTCCACTTGACTAATCATCCAAAATAGTCATGTCCTCCATGAGTCAAAATTTGCAAATATCCCAAACCCATATCTAGCCTTAATGCTTATCTAAATTCCTTGGTCTCATCACTTCATTCATTTTTACCCTTATTATCATATTCTCGTTGAAAATTAAAAATATTCCTTTTATTAAGCTTAACCTCCCTTATCCTATCCACAAAGTCATGTCATGAGCCTCATATGCCCAAAGTCCTTAGAAAATTGGAAAAAGGTTTATAATTATTAATATAAATATTTTTATATTAAAATATTTATATTAATATTTAATCCAAAATAGTTCACATCAATCCATGAGCACGAATCTAAATTAATATTTTAATGTGGAAAATTCAAAGTGTGTATGGAGGTCGCATATCCATTGCGGGGGTTGAAAGTGACCAGGGATTAATTTTTTAAAGTGGTTCTGCAATCCAAACCATTGTTTTGATGTGTGTCATCTCTTGATGGATTGCAGAAGATGGAGTGGTGTGGATTAAACCCACTCTTCCCGAGTCTCGCAATATTATTGCAACCATTTACTATACGTTTTGGTTTCATCAATGTGTGACATATGAGGATATATTTTCGAGGAGTGCGTTTCAATACAAATCATGGAGTTTCAAAGAGGTAAGAATTAAATTTTACTGAGAAAAGAAATTAATTTTTATTGCCATGGAAATGAATTGAATGGGAAAACACACGTGAATGGAATATTTGGATAATTGATTATCCAAAGTTTTTACAGAAGTAAGAAGATTAAAAATATTTTACCAAACATGGTTGAAGACATGGTTTTCAAAACCACGAGAAGCAAACCAATAAATGGTTTTTCAAAACCACAGGCATGAATTAAATTATGGAAATGTAATTGTACATGATAAAAAATATTTCGGAATTATTTTTACTTAAATATATTATTCCCAAATATTTAAGGAGAATATGGATGAATAAAATTAGATTTTTAAAAGTACAAGTGACATTTCAAAGAGAATGTTAGAGTCAGTTTCCGCAACAGTTGAGGACCAAAGAATATTTACAGGACAATTTCAAAATTTTCAAAATTCAAAGGAGGTTATTGTCAAGAACGGACCCAAGAACATTAACCTTTTTCATTTTTCACACAAGTGTCACAGATTGGGAGATTCGAAGGAATCTTGGAGCCCTATTTTTTTCCATTTTTCATGATTTTGAGTTTGAGACATGTATTCCGACTAGATGGATATGAATTTCAAGAAACTGAGAGAGATTTTTCTTTAGAAGGATATTATCTACAAAAATTGCTCTCATATTTTACACAACTGTTATGGTTTGAGAATTACAGGTGGCGTTTTGAAGCCTATTTTTTCTCCTAAAAAGAAGGAGATCAATTAAAACATGTCATGTTCTGTTTGTAACTATTTCCATTTTGGGAAAGGGGCTGGAGTTATAAGTTACACGTTGGAAGGGGCTTTAGTGGTATATATTTCATTGTAAAATAATAGAGAAAGGGGGGCACTTTCAACCAGGAAGGAAAAGGGATTGCGTGTAAATTTCTCAGAATGTGCTTATGAATTAATATAGTAATACAGTGCTTTTGATAGCCGAGATTCATCACAATGTATTCTTTACTATGCTTTCCTCTATTTTACATTCATTTCACTTCTGTTATTTCTTATAAGCATAACTAAGAGAGTACATGATTGGAATTCATCCTTGATAGATTCTCCTTTCATAAAGTTAATGCAGTTGTCGTGTTTAATGATTACATGTCCATAATTCACTCTCTGTTAAGTGCTCTGTTCATTGTAGTCAACCTGATGTTATTTTTTCTAAAGTTACAATTGAGAATTCATCTTTGTTTGATGCTCTCATTTGTAATGAGATTTTTTCTTTTCTGTCTTTCCATCATCTAAATATTATTTATTGTTGTAGGATATGCTTACTTTGCCTCCGTTTCCTCAGGAGTACATTAGTTGTACTAATATTCATAGTATATCTAAGGATTTGACTCCATTTCCCAACGTTTTCTTCCTCTTGTTTATCCTACCAACCCTTTTAAAAACCTAAAAAAACATGTCCTATTGCAGAATCTGACCTATGTGTGTCCATTGCCAAATATTTTTGAGTATTTTCAATATCTACATGTTTGAGAGAGCCCTCTTTGGTTTGAAGGGTAAGAATCCAACCTAAAGTCGGTTTGTAGGTTACCTCTGTCATTTTTTTTATCAGCCGAACAAATTAACAGAGTGAAAATATTTGCGTTGTTGTTGGGGAGCGAAGGTGAAATCTTCCCTAGGATAAATGACAAATTTCAGATCTGAGTATTGATGGTGAAAAGTAGTTAGACATAGTAAGGTTGTACATCATTCACCTGACAACTCCATTTTCAAGAATATAGAATTCAAAATTTTCATGGCGACTCCACTGTCCAAAGACTCAGTAGCCTAAATATTTTATTTATAACTCCACTGCTTCAAGATGGATCATAGATGTATAAGGCATGATCCAATGAATCACTCTCATATTCCTGGATTTCCAAATCATATTTATCACATAGATTGGCAAACGTATTTGCCTAAATTTGAATATGGGAAAGGAAATGATGATGCCTTCCACTTGATTAGATTTCACATGCACATATGTAAGTTGGGGGTTGAATTTCATGCGGATTGTTTGATGAAAATGTTTATGCCTACTCTAGAATGGAAAGAAATATTATGGTATGAAGGTTTAAAACCATGTATCTTATACTCTCTTAAGTATTTCCACATAACATTCTTTAAGTATTATGGAGAATCTAATCCTTCATTCTTGGTGTTTGAAGATTGTTGTGAATTTTGTGAACATTTCATTAAGTACTTTGAAAATGTTTTTGGTAATGAAGGGTGTATGAATGATGAAATCATAGAATCCCTTTATGAATATTCATTCCAACAACAAATATTATCCCCTCCTTTGGATGAATATGAATTTGATCAAGAAATTGTTGCTAAAAGTCATTTTCCTTCTCCTGAACTTGATGAAGATATTCATCAAAATTTCCATCAAGACAAAGTGTTTCAAAGTTATCTTTATTCCCCTATGAATGATGTGTTTGTTTAAATTTTAAGTGGCTTAGACATAGATGAGGATTCGAAAACTGAATCTATGGAGACCTCAAGCAATGAACCAATAAATGACATAGAGTTTCAGGAAAGAAACAAAATAGTGTATGCCACTTTTCAATCAAAAATACAGAAAGATAATGAAGAGGCAATTGTTTTATTTGATTCCTTTGAAAATCATAGTTTTGAAAATGCATCCATGGGAAATCTATACTTTGAAATAGTTCATGTTGTTATATTTTCACAATTGCAAGAATATTATGAGCATGAACTTATTTCCCTTCATTGATTTGAAAGTCAAAATGACAGTCCTCAAGCAAATTTCCCAAAGGTTAATAAAACCAAATAAGAATTGTTTGATGAACAAGAGGATAGACTTGATGAACATAATATAGTTTCCATATTTTAATATGTTCAAGGATGTATGAATGTTTTTGTTGATATGCATGAAAGAGTATACAAACCTATTGTTTCCATTTTATTTGAAAATGTTCTAAGAACTGAAGAAATAGGGAAATAACAACAAACACTTATGAAAGAGGTTTGTCTTTTTGTTTTTGTTCATCAAGAATAAGTGATTTTTCATGGTTTTCAAGATCCTATGGCCATCATATTATAGTCATCAGTGAAGGAATAATTTGTTTCATTCATAAACTCAGATTTTTGATTCAATTTTTTTTTTCAGCTGCCATCTTTTACATTTGTCTTCTTGCTTAAGAAAAATGTGAGCAGAGTACAATCGGAAAACCAATTGTTTGATTGGCTGCATTGGCACTTTAGAATCACTTGATTGAGTATTCATTTCATCAGTTTTAGAGTAGATAGGAGTGTGCAAATAATCTTGTTGGTCAAATAGTTTTCAGTTTGGGTTTTCAACAGTATGTACATTTAGATTGTAGTGGTGTATTTAGCGTTCAGTTTTCAGTTGAGAGCAGTGTACAGATTTGATTTTTTAGTGGATATTGGTGACATGTTAGATCAGGGTACACACATGTTTTGGGAGCATCCCAATGGATCAGGCACCGGTTCAACGAGTTCTTTTCTACCTCAATGGAAGGATAACATCCCCATTGGAGCCAATGTTATCACATGCTAATTTGTATTAATTTTTCCAAAACATCTTGTCATTGTGATATCTTTCCACTCATATTTTAAAATGTTTTCACAAGCTCCGTCAAGTTCCCATCACCTAAATCCTCCACTTGACTAATCATCCAAAATATCCATGTCCTCCATGTGTCAAAATAGACAAATATTTCAAACCCATATCTAGTCTTAATGCTTATCTAAATTCCTTGGTCCCATCACTTCATTCATTTTTACCCTTATTATCATATTCCCATTGAAAATAAAAAATATTCATTTTATTAATCTTAACCTCCCTTATCCTATCCACAAAGTCATGTGATGAGCCTCATATGCCCAAATTCCTTAGAAAAATGGAAAAAAGGTTTATAATTATTAATATAAATATTTTTATATTAAAATATTTATATTAATATTTAATCCAAAATAATTCACATGAAGCCGTGGGAATGAATCTCAATTAATATTTTAATGTGAAAAAGTCAAAGGGTGTATGGCGGGAACTTATCCATTGTGGGGGTTGAAAGTGATCTGGGATTAATTTTTTAAAGTGGTTCCACAATCCAAACCATTGCTTTGGTGTTGGGGTGCATGTCATCTCCCGATGGATTGTGGAAGATGGAGTTGTGTGGATTAATCCCACTCTTCCTGAGTCCCATAATACTATTGCAACCATTTACTATATGGTTTTGGTTTCATAAATGTGCGACATATGAGGATAGATTTTCCAGGAGTGCATTTCAATACAAATAATGGAGTTTCCAATGCTATAAATAAATGAAGATTTGGATAATTTTTTATCCAAAGTTTTTACATAAGTAAAATAAGAAGATTAAAAATATTTTACCAAACATGGTTGAAGACATGGTTTTCAAAACCATGGGAAACAAAGTAATAAATTATGGAAATGTAATTGTACAAGATAAAAAATATTTGAGAATTATTTTTATTTAAATATATTATTCCCAAATATTTAAGGAAAATATGGATAAATAAAATTAGATTTGAAAAAGTACAAGTGGAATTTCAAAGAGAATGTGGCAATATATTTTTGCAACAATTGAGTAGCAAAGCAGATTTACACGACGATTTCTGGGTGAACCAGAATGAATTTTCAAAATCCAAAGGACGTTATTGTCAAGAACGGACCCAAAAACATTAAACTTGTTCCTTTTTCACACAAGCCCTATTTATTTTTTTCAGTTTTCATGATTTCCTGTTTGAAACATGTTTTTGTGACACATATTCCGACTAGCTGGAGATGAATTTCAAGAAAATGAGAGATTTTTTTCTTTAGAATGATCTTTTCTACAAAAACCGCTCTCATATTTTACACATCTGTTACGGTTTGAGAATTATAGGTGGCATTTTGAAGCCTATTTTTTCTCCTAAAACCAGGAGATCGGTTAAAACGTGTCATGTTCTGTTTGTAACTGTTTCTATTTTGGGAAAGGGGTTGGAGTTTGAAGTTGTGGGTTGGAAGGCGTCTTTAGTGCTATATATTTCTTTGTAAAAGAGTAGAGAAAGGGGGGGACTTTCAGCTAGGAAGATGAAGGGACTGAGTGTAAATTTCTTAGAATGTCCTTATGAATTAATACAATAGTACAATGCTTTTGATAGCCGATATTCATCATGGTGTATTCTTTAGTGTTTTTTCCTCTAGTTCACATTCATTTTACTTCTGTTATTTCTTCTAAGAATAATTAAGAGTACATGATTGGAAGTCATCCTTGATAAATGCTCCTTTCATATAGTTAATGTGATTGTCGTGTTTAATGATTAGAGGTCTAGAATTCACTCTATGTTAAGTGATCTACTCACTGTAGTCAACCTGATGTTATTTCTTCTAAAGTTACAATTGAGAACTCATCTTTGTTTGATGCTTTCATTTGTAATGGGATTTTCTCTTTTCTGTCTTTCCATCATCTGAATACTATTTATTGTTGAAGGATATGCTTACTTTGTCTCTGTTCCCTCATGAGTACACTAGTTGTATTAATATTCATAGTATATCTCAGGATTTGACCCCATTGCCCAATGTTTTCTTCCTCTTGTTTGTCCTACCAACCATTTTAAAAACCTAAACAAACCTGTCCTATTGGAAAATATGACCTATGTGTGTCCATTTCCAAATCTTTTTGAGTATTTTCAGTCTCTACATGTTGGAGAGAGCCCTCTCTGGTTTGAAGGGTCAGAATCCAACCTAAAGTTAGTTTGTTGGTTACCTCTGTCATTTTTTTTATCAGCCGAACAAATTTACAGAGTGCTAACAGTTTGGTCAATCGAATCCCAATAGAAATAAGATAATATTGCATGTTCCAAGATCGAAGCATAATGAACACCCTTAATCAATATTGTTTCCATCTATGAGTTTTTCTTAGATATTCTTCCTTTTGGATGTAATGTTAAACTACCCAAGATGCCCAAAAAAAAAATTCTCTCCATGAAAAGGAGGTGATCCAACCACACCTTCTAGTATGGATATCTTATTACAACTTCAATCCAATGACTAACCCAATTTAGTAATTTCATTCAATCTATGAAATGGTAGAAATAGTTTCTAACATCCATTTTTTAAATAGAAGATTTACATAATCCTCGTAAATAAGATAAAACATTCTTATATAATCTATCTCTTCACTCCTTAAAAAAACCTTCTCAAAACAAATTAATTGATCTATCTATGATTTATGTTCTTTCCTTCTTCTTTTTCTCTTATGTTTTAAAGTTCTATCCTTGCTCCACCCGATAATGCCTAATTTACATTATGTGCTCTCCACTAAAAAGTTTTTCACAACAGAGTCTATTCTAATTAATATCGGAGCCCAATTCTTATCCATTAGCTTTTATGGAAGCTTTAAGTATTTATGGACTATGTGTATCCCTAGAATTTCTATTTGCTAATCCCTTGATTTGATACCGAAAATTTATGGACTATTTGTAGCCCTAAAATTTATATTCGCTAATCTCTTTGTTTGATACCTAAAACACAGATCCCTATGCCTCATCATTACATTAGTATTTCTCCAAGAATTTCCTTGTTAAATTGCTTTTTTAAGGAAGAGGCTGATCCAAATAATTGTTGGAATGTTAATCATTATTTTTAAACTTTAAATAAAAACTAATTATTTAAAAACTAATTAATTAAAATATTAATATGTTAACTTAATCTCAATCTCAATATTTATTGTTAATTATAGTTCTTCAATTTCCAAACAAAAATTAATTAATTAGTTAATTTGATGGATTGATGTCTCAATTTATTTATTGTTAATTATAATTTTTCAATTTTCAAACAAAAATTAATTAATTAACAATGTACTAATTTGAAAACAAAAATTAATTAATTAACAATCCACTAATTTGAATTGCTTAATGCTTTATGTAAAAGGTTTCTTTGTGTCCTCTTCATGTTCAGTCCATCCACTAAATGGATAATAAATGAAAACTGTTTTATTAAAAAATGTCTATCTTTAATTAAATTTAGATAAATTTTAATTATTGTTATCTAAATAGGGTGGGTTTAAATATTGATTTTTCTTGATTAAGTAGATATTTATAACAGAATTATTTTTAATCAAAAGTGAATATCCACTCAGAAAGTAATTTTAGTGGGTTTAATTTTCATAATGATATGAATAAAACTTATAATGAATAAGTTGTAATAGCTTTATATGTATTGGAAAGTTGTCTTTGATTTAAAATTGAATAGCAAAACAACTACTATGAATAATTGTCTCATTTAGTTAAAAACAGATCATATGAAGGTTGTGAAGTGCAGTGCATTTAGAAATCCAATCCTCGTCTCTTTACCTGTAAGTGCATCTTAATTTCCCAACTCTCTTCTGGTGACCTTTCTCTTGCGAGAAAAGAGAAGCAAGGGAGGACATGGACAAGTATGAATTGTTAAAGAAAATCGGGCAGGGAACATACGGAAAGGTTTTCAAGGGAACAGTGAAGGCAACAGGTCAGGCGGTGGCTCTCAAGAAAACCCATACGGATTTAATGGAAGGAGGGGTTCCTCCCAGTTCTCTCAGAGAAATCGCAAATCTCAAGATGCTCTCTCGTTGTAAAAACATTGTCAAGTACGAATACTTTTCCATAGTTTACTCGGGCAATTAATCTCGATGCTCTATTATCCCAGAACAGCTGATGGGCAGAATTGCTGACTCTGTGTTTTTGTTCATATCTTTTAGGTTGTTGGCTGTGGAGACGGAAGAGTATGAAGAAGCAAGATCTCGCTGTACCTGGTGTTTGAATATATGGAGTGTGATCTTCTAGACTTCTACAACAAATGTTCCAGCTACGATACTCCAGTACCGACCCTCATCATCAAGGTCCATTTGATTCAAATCCGTCCATGCACATTATAGAGATAGATTAGCACTGTAGTGTTAATAATATACTGAAATAATCTGTAGTGTCATTTTTCATTTGATCCATCCTCCACCCCATTATCTCTTTAGCCAGTTCTCTTGTCCATTTGCATCACCCAAAAAGTATATATTCAACACTCAACTTCGTACATATGGTTCCCTAGGCTTATGACTCACCTAAATATACGTACATTTTAGGTTTAGAGGCTTTCTTCCCACCCAAAATCCTCTCGTGTTGTGTCTCCTTCCAGATTTACTCTACTCTACATTTCTCTTATAAACAATATTTTCTCGTGGGAGCTAATTCTCTTTCGAATTTACCCTAGACATGTCTTCATCTCCTTCCAGATTTACTCTACTCTACATTTCTCTTATAAACAATATTTTCTCGTGGGAGCTAATTCTCTTTCGAATTTACCCTAGACATGTCTTCAACCAAAGGTTTTATTTTCAAATCTCCACAATAGTACATTGTCATATTGTCTCTTCTCCTTCAGGTTTTATTTTCAAATCTCCACAATAGTACATTGTCATATTGTCTCTTCTCCTTCATCATTACTACCCTCTCCTTCATCATTACTACCCACCAAGATTAATCTTTATATGAGGATGACTTTAGGCTCACCACTATAGTTTAGGGATTGATCAACACCCTTACCAAAGATATGTGTCATCAACCTAGAGTGTCCACTTCTACCATCCAAATTGATACTCAAATCTCCTTGCATAAATATGGTGGAAAATGCATGGAGATGTTTTGGATTCTTACATCCATAGCCTAAGACCTTATTTTCAAACCTTCCTAACTATGAGTGAATATCAAGACTTTAATTTTTTGTTTGCAATAAACCACCTAGAAGGACCTGCACAAGCCTAGTGGTAGTCACAAATTACTTTATCTAAATCTAAATCAACAAGGGCCACTCGACCAATGTAGTATACCTAGGGAGGTAATATGGGGTACCTAGGGAGGTACCCAATGAGAATGTGGTTATGTATTATTAGTGGAAGTCATTTAATATATGAGAATGTGGCCATTCAATGTAAGGTGGACTAGGTCCACTGTATTAATAAATGCCCACTATGGTAGTTAGATGTAATAAATGTGAGAAGGCTCTCTAAAAGGTTCTTAGGAGATAGAGAGATCTATATAAAGAAGTGTAAGCAATGTAATGAAACATAGTGAAGAATATTGTCATTGTAACAAACAAGTATTGCTTGAGGAGTGCATTCCTTCCTTAAGGAATAATATATAGTGTTACCCTACCTCAAAGGTTTTGACTACTTCTTGTGTTTAGTATTTTGGTGAATGGTTTGGATTATTCTTATTGATATTGTGGATCTATTTTGAGTTTTATCTTCAGATATATTCAAGAAACTTAACAATTTGTATCAAAGTGCTTTCTTTGGCCAAAGAAGGGAATACTTTTTGTTTTTTTTGCAGATTTTTTCTAGGAAAAAAAAAAGACGACGATGCACTTCTGGTTCACATATGAAACTTTTTATGTATAATTTGGCCAAACAAATTAGGTATTTGTATTTCTCTCGGAAAAATACTCAATTTCAAAAAACAAATTGGCCAAAATGGAGTCCCGGAAGTGAAGTTATGAACATTTTAAATTCAACAATTTTTCAGGGTTTTTTCAAGAAAAAAACCGTGATTTTCTATAGTAAGTTATTTTTAATCCTAGTTTTTGTTCAATATTTATCCCAAGAAAGATGTTTTTTACCGGAAAAGATGATGGCCCTAATATTGAAGAATTCATAAAATACTTGAAGTCATTTTCGAAAGGGAATTAGAAACCATGGGTATCATGTTATTTAAAAGGTGATGCAGTCATTTGGTGACAATCACATAGTTATAGCCAATCAATGACACTTTTTGATGAAGAACTTGAAAATTTTCTTTTAGATAAATGGTCTCATGCTGCTAAATGGAGAAACAAGAGTTTATTTTCTGGTGGCAAATCTATATTACAGGTTCATGGTTTTATTCACAAAGAAAAATGTCATTGCTTCTATTAACCCTAGTCACCAACAAAATTTTATCAATGTTAAGTTAATTAATAGATTGTAAATTCCTGCAAAGAATATCCAAAGAACATAGGTTGAGGGTAAAAATGTTCAAATTTTTAAAGATTTGAAGGTTAGTATGGATAAATATTTGTTGCATTCAGATTTTTATGTTATTGATATGGATGAAGTAGATATTGTTTTGGGATATCCTTGGATCAATGATGATTTTAGGGGCAAAATTAGGGGGTTTGAAATTTTTGTTGGGCGAATTGTTTACATAGAGGGGTTTGTGGGGTTTTCCTATATATAGCCCCAAATTTATTTTCTAAAAATTATATATATAATTCAAATCCCACTGATATTTTTGAGGGAAGAGCATGGAGATCCATTTTTGCCCCTTAAAATTCTAACCAGATCCTCCCATTCTCCCTAATTTTCTAGTACTAGCAATGAATTAGAAGTATTTTGCTGTGATTTCTTGGCAATGGAAATGATTCAGAGGTATTTCGCCACAATTTTATGGTACTGGAAATGATTGGGAGTTAGTTCGCCATGGGCACCCTTAAATTAGGAGTGGAGAGGCCCTACAACCGTCTTACCTTATTACCTACATTGAAGGATGAGTGGAAAGAGTGAAGAGTGGAAACAAATGCACTATAGTAATGTATTGATAAATGGGTTATGGTAAGAGTTATACCATGTTTACATCAAATTTTCTATTTCAAGTGGTTCCCTTTCTGGTCAAGAAATTAGTTAATCATTGGAATTTTCACAACATGTGGGGGTGGGGGTAACCTATCGAATTTGTCTATTTGGAAAGTAGAAGAGACCCATATAAAATTGGTTATGGTAATATCAAAGGTGCACATCTCTGGTTCTACACAAACACCTAACATGTCAAATATTGGAACTCATACCAGAACTGGGTTTAGAGGGTTTGTGCTAATATTTTTATTTGATGGAAAATATCAGACTTGGGTTTAAAGGGGTTTCTGCTAATGTTTTTATTTAATGGACATTATTGATTGGTTAAGGTTTATATGTTAGTTGAATTGATACCCTCATAAGTTAGTGATATCTACAAATCCATAATCTTTCTTTTAATACTTTCTTTGCACAACATAGTTTTGATTATCAGACTCGGCTTTGGATGGTTTTGTTTTAATGTTTTGATTCAATAGGAAATTTGATTGCCAATTAAGAATAAATCACTATATAGGGGTATGTGCTAGTGTTTTAATTCATTAGATAGCCTCCATGGGAAAAAATTTTATGTCAGTTGCAGTGACACGCACACCACTGAGTGGTATCTACAAATCTGCAATCAATTTTCTATTACTTGCTTTGCACAATAGAGTGGTCTATAGGCAATCTGATTGGTTAATAATACATAAACTTAAAGGGGTCTGTGGTAGTGTTTTAATCCAATGGATAGCCTTCATGGGAAAAATTTATTTGTTAGTTGTAGTGACACCCACATCAGTGAGTTGTATCTACGAATTTGTAATCAATTTTCTATTGCTTAGGATTAATTTGCTTAGGTAGGAAAAGTTTGCTTAGGGTTAATTTCTGTATTTAATTTCTATTTATCACTACTAGAAAGGAAATTCTCCCCCATGATAAAATTATTCAAAATATTGGTTTAATTGCATAGCTAATGATCCTTTGATCCTATAGAATGTTTCCCTACAACACTGACTCCTCTCATCGTCCATTCTCTTTGGAACCTCTTTTCAATAAGAAGTGAAAGGAGTTATGAATTCAATAGTAAACTCAAGATATTTATTTCTATGATCTACTCTTGAGATGGTTTTGGATCTCATTGCATTCCATGAAATTTTATTTCATTCAGGCATTTTCTGAAAGAGCCTTATGGCCTTATCAACTTTCCTATATTGTGCATACTTTAGACTTTGTCTATTTTTCTACAATGAACCTCTTTGTAGAATCTGTGAACTCTTTAAAGATCTTGTCAAACCTCACACAAATTTTTTTCCATGTGTGTGAGTTTAGGGTTCGAGTGAAATTCAATTAAAAAAAAAACTTGTTGCAATAGGCTGGCAATAATTACACCTTTTTCAACCCTACTTGTGTTGTAGCATGCTCTACAACCTCGTGGTTATGAAAATATAAAGTAGACTCCTAGCTGACTCTAACCGCTACTGCATTTGGGTGTCAAATCTAATGTCAAGATGATCCAAATAAAGTACAAAATTTGGAGGACACTTAAAAATTTCTTCATTGATAGCATGATCTTTGCATTCTATGATGATCAGTAAAATAGGGTATTAGGCCGGGAGTATTGATGATCCTGAGTTGGATTCCATGTACATTTCCAACCATCTCCCCAAATTTATTTGTATATGGATTGAATGCATTAGTAGTAGGATAGTAGCTTTAACTTCATTAAATATAGAATTGATAGTTTCACTCTTCCCTACACCAGTTTTTCCTAAAACCAAGAGTGTACATGTAAAGTCCAATTCTTATAGACTAGTTACTTCATGTTCCTTTTCTATTGCACTAGCTCTGTCATTATTGAATACAAAATCCTTGTTAGTGTTTATAGGACATTTTATCTTCTCGGAAAGTCCCAATCTATACAAAACCTAGAAAATAATAACATTATTATATGTCTCACTATGCCTATGGACAATGCACAAGAACTTCATTCAAATCATTTGGAGTTTCTCCACTGTATTTTCATTTTTGTCCACCATAATCCTCTTGGATGGGTTATTTTCCATTGATCCAAACAACAGAGGTGAATTATGCTTGTTTTCTTGGGAGTCTTGCAAGAATCAAGAATAAGCTCCAAAGGCACCACAAAATATCGCAGTATTGTGGTACAAGTTGAGATAGATATCCCTGTAGCATTCAATAAAGAATTGTTCGACTGAGTTCCTTGAGTATTTCATTTTTTTAAAGAAATCCAAATAAGAGGATTCTAATATTTGCTCCTTTTTTTGGATCATTGTTTCCATCCTAACAATCTTGTAATTATAACCATTCACAATATTTTTGGTCATTTTGATCAATGCCAGTTGAATATTCTAATGGGATATGATATTCAAAATTACAACATCTTCAAGAGGAAAATCTTCAACTGCAAGTTGAGCTATTGGACCTGAACATCTATGTTACCCCCTATTTTGTTGCCACCCTATTCTTCGTAGTTCTTTTTCTTTTCTTCTCTCCGATTTAGATTCATCATTTCACATCATGTCATTGAGGTTGCTATTGGAATTTGCAAAAGATTATTTGATTTCATTGACATCCTCTGTAAGTACATTCTTTTCCTTGGTATTTTTATATAGAGTGGGAACTTGTGTCCCTATTAATCTTGAAAATCCTCATGATTAACAAAACACTTTATGAACTATGAGGTCCTTCTCCCACAACTACTATATTAACCTTTACAAGCTAAGCTATCTTCTGTATCATTATTGCCTACAAATTCCTCTATATCATAAGAAAGAGGTGCTTGAATTAGAAACATACTTGGATGATCAATGGCTTTGTTGTTGTAGGTGCGAAGAGCATCCATTTCATGAAGAAGAGGATCTTTATTTAAGAAGTACTCTTTCAAACAAATTCTAACATTGGACATTGATCTTTTAAAGGGAACTAATATGGAGCCTGGTTGAAAATGAAGCCTTTCTGTTGAAACATGTGAAAATATAATTTGTAGCTCTTTCTTTCACATGTCAAGGTAACATACAAACAAAAATATAAGAAGAGGAACACCTCCAAAAATAAAATTTATTGTTTTCTTGAAAGTATCTAACAAAGAGTGAAGGATCAAGATTGAAATGGCCAAGTCCTTTAAGAAAAATTAGGATCTTTTGACTAGTTTAGTTAGTCCAATACATCCCTTCCCAACTAGTTACAAGGTTTTATAGTATGCATTTTCCATGAACAAATCCAGTCTAAGTTTCTGATATAACTTGAGGAAGCATAGGTTTAAGGATTCAACATACAATATGAGGCAATGCCACAATGCTAAGATGAATGAATGACCAATCCAGAAATGAAAAATATGACAACAGATGATGAGCATTTTTTCGTTTCATTTTAATGGAGGAAGCAAAGAGGCTATGAAGAAGTAGTACCATATAAAAATTTAGATTCTTGCATGTTAAAACAATGTTAGCATGCACCACATAACAAATAAGTCAATTAGTAGTTCAAAAATAGAAAAGAAGATAGGCCTGATACTTCAAAAGAGTGGAAAACTATGTACCTATGAATTTCAACCCTCGAAACATCATTGACATCATATGTATCTCTATTGGATTATACAGTTGTAATTTCAAATTTTACAATTTTTAACAGGATGTCAATTCTTTAGTACTAATCTATCCTATCCAATAGTGCCATTGGTACTAAAGTGTGATGCAAGCAAATAGTTACCTATTTTGCAATTTTGCAACAAAAACTACACAAATGGAATATTAAACTTCAATATAGTGAGCACATAAGATAAAAACATTTTACAAAGAAAATGGCTTAGAGGAGTTAAAATCATTTCACAAAAGTACTGACTTGAATGAATGGGATGTTAAAAAGACTAGTTGTTCGAATCTCAACTTAGAATTCCAAAACATCTTATAGAAATGAAACAATTATACAAGGCTGGAATATCTATACTCTAAAATTGGCTATGGAAATCATATGGAAACATTGAAATTATAGTGAAGCTAGAAGATGACCTTCAAAACAAATTTTGAAATACTAGTGGACATATCAGAGACATTCCTCTTTTTTTATAAGAATATAATACAACTTTTTTTAAGATCCTAATTATCATTAACAAAAACACCTTTTACTTTAATTCTCCATATTTCAGTTTCTTACCTCCTTTAAGCTTGTTTATTGGCTTATTCATCATTTTTCTATTGTATGTGGCTTGAAGTGGCTCATTGTAAGTCCATATGCTTAGTAACAAAACAATAAATGATCATGAAAGGAGCTGAAACAACAAAAAATTATGATGACCTAGATAGATAACATAATGTTAAAAGACAACAAATAAAAAATAATTCTGTTACATTTCATTATAGTAAAACTACTAAAAAGGACACATGGAAAAAATTAAATTAAAAAATTAATCAATAGTGTTATTTCTAAATGCTATCGGGTTGAGACTTATGGATTATTTCAATCAATGATATCTTCAACAACAAGATGTGTTCACTGTGATCAAAGATTTTGACCGTCATAACTTTTGGCAATATTCTTTTGTCCATTTTATCCTCGTCAATAGGAGAAGAGAATTCCAATTTGAAGATGCCATTTATGCTAGTAATTGCAACATGATCATTAGTTGGTGTTTGGAAAAAGACTCTCTTGTGAAAATATTTTTGCATGAGTTTCCATTTTTGTTTTGGATGTGGTAATGGTTTTGGGTTCTTTCTCAACCACTCACTCTACTCTTCCTCTATCATTTTCTAACCTTTTCAATCTCCTTTTTCAACAAATTCACACTAAAATGCTAGAGGTTCCTAAAATTCATAGTCTAAATGTTCTACATTTTGATTTCGTTCTGAGGATATTTTTCAGAGATATTTGCTCAAAATCCGGCCAGAAATTGTTGTATTTGCAAATTTGAGTGGTTATTCTATGTAATCCTAGTGCTTCAGGGGATTTTTAGGACGTTGAATCCATTTCCACATTTAAAAATACAATTTAAACAACATAAAATTGTCATTTCATGCATATTTATGTCGTTGGATTCCAGCGAAAAGGGAAAAAATCTAGAACAATTAGACGACGCCCTTAAAATCACCCATGGTGGAAAGATCTATTTCTTCGAGCACATTACTGTTCTAAAGCAAGTGTGACCCGATGTCGTAATGGGAGATGTGTGATGCAGGCAAGACTGTTGAATCCCTCACCAAGGAAGATTATCTCAGACCTGCTATACATTGATTTGAGGATGTCCATGGAGGTTCTGAGTGCTAATGTTCTGCAACAACTTTTTGGAGTGAAATCAGTGGATGATATTCTTGACCAGTTTCTGTGGTAGGAGTATGGGAATGATCTTTCCAGAAAACTTAGTGAATTGGTCAATGAAATTAGGTGTCAAAGGTGTTCAAACTTATGGTTACGAGTGTGAAAGGACATATAATTTCAATCAAGAAGCTATTGAGGTCATACGACTTGGCTTCGGTTTGAGCCCGAGCTGCATTACGCATATGAGTGCATAGTGGTTGAGATTTGTTTTCCTTGTGAATTATCGAATTATCCCACATGCGTAAAGAATGTAGTATCTAAAGGATATTTATTACAAAGTATTTACAATTGCTAGTGATGAATAACATTAAGTTCAATCTATATCCCTCCAAGTGGGTCGGTTGTAATTGATTTAGGTAATGTTTCGATTGAGTTTTGTTCGAATTGTTCACAATATCTTTTTTAATATAATTTCATCGATATTTTTATTTTGAATGAAATAATACAAGAGTAGGAAAAGAAGAATGTCGGGACTAATTGTTCACAATTTTTTTATAATATAAGTTTATCGATATTTTTATTTTGAATAAAATTTAAATATAATTTCATTGATATTTTTTTTATTTTGAATGAAATAATACAAGAGTAAGAAAAGAAGAATGTCGGAATTAATTGTTCACACTTTTTTTTTTTAATATAAGTTTATGGATATTTTTATTTCGAATGAAATAATATAATAGTATAAAAATAAAAATGAGAACTGTGACTAATATTAAAACAAAGACAATATCAAATTCAAGATAAGTTTAATATAAGTTTATCGATATTTTTATTTTGAATGAACTAATACAATTCAATATAAGTTTAATATAAGTTCATGGATAATTTTATTTTGAATGAAATAATACACTAGTAAGAAAATAAGAATGAGAACCGGGACTAATATTGAAACAAAGAAAACATCAAATTCAAGATAAGTTTAATATAAATTTATGGATATTTTTATTTTGAATGAAATAATACAATAGTAAGAAAATAAGAATGAGAATCGGGACTAATATCAAAACAAAGACAACATCAAATTCAAGATAAGAAGGGGTAGGCTTATCATCATTCAAAAGGACATGATTTTATTATGAAATCTTGTTTTTGTGAATAATTGATTGTAATCTATAATATATAATCTTCAAAAGTTTTTAAAAAAAGTTTTTAGAGGATACATGTAGTGCATTTTGTTATACACTTAATCTTATTCAAAGAAAGCGGGGCTTTTTCCTTCTCAATGTGAACTCAATTTATGTAAGAATAAGAGGTAAGAGTTAGTTAGATTTTTAAAACTGAGGAATGGCATTGAGATTGAACTATTTTGTTTCTATCTTGTAATTTTTTGTTTTTGGGACTATTCTTTTGGTTCGGTGCTTGGTTTTTTTTCACATATTTTATGCTAATTATTGGATACAACTTTCGTGAATGTGTAAGATTTCTTCATTTTTTGTTGATTTATTTTTAACCGTTTGACATGAAATAGGTTCCTTTTTCAATAATTGAAGCTATCTTCATGCAAGTGGAGAAAGTCATGTTTATGTTGTTTCAATGATTGAAGAATATTTTGGATTTCTAATGGGATATGCCACTTGAGGTTGGCGTCGATTATGATTGGTAGACTATTCTCCCATTTTCTGTTCTTTTCCACCTCTTTCATGTCATTTTTTTTTCCAGTTATTGCTTTCCTGGGATTAGTTGAGGTTGCATGGTAGAAAATATGCATTTAAGGGTTTACCAAATTTCTTATTCCGATGGAAAATCATACATTGGTCAAGCTGGTGGTTTACCAAATTTCTTATTCCGGTGGAAAATCATACATTGGTCAAGCTGGTAGGTCCTTTAAAGCTTGTCTCAAAGAACATGTAGCTAACACAACCCATAATCATATCTCTAATTCATATATTATTGAACACTCTTTCAAATCTAAACACCTAATTTGATTTAAGCAAACCAAAATCATGGCCTCTCACCCTATCACTCATCCCTCGTCATTCAAGAAGTACTGGAAATTGAGAAACATCCCAATAATTGTAATCATGATGATGGTTACAAACTCAACCACTCTTGGAAGCTTATCATTCATTTCCTATGCCATCAAACCTAAATTGTTTAACTTGGTTTTAATTTTCGTTACTACATTCCCCTTTCCCTCCTTTTCCTATATCTTTGTTTATTCTCCTAATCCTTATAATATATTTACATTATCTTATTTTTACTCTGTCATCTTTGACCTTTTAACCCCTCTCTGAATTATTTAATTTGTTTTTTGAATTTAAACTCCCTCCCCTATTGATTATTTTATTAAAGAATAAAACAATTTACTAATTCTATTATTATATATTTCATTGATTTAACATTTATTCATAATGACTATCTTGTTATTTTACTATTTTCTTTTCCTCTCTTCCAGGATCATATCTTATCACTTTTCCTTTAAAAGCTACACCTTAGCACTATTTTTTAACAACATAAATTTTCCCTAATGATGAGTGGAGTGTCCACTAAAACATTTGATGTTTCAAAACTTTTTACACTATTTAAATCTCAAGAAGCAAGTTTTATATTAGTTATATTTAATTATTTAGTTTTTTAGAGTTTGAAAAATATAAAATGTTAATTTAAAAATACAATTTTTTGTCTTGATTATTTTTAAAGAAAAAAATTATGGAGAAATTTAAGAGACGCTTCTCCACATTTATGTATGTCATATTTAATAAACATATCATCATAAAGTAGTGCACTTTACTTAGGGTATTTAAATTGGGCACTGGAACTAAATATGATAACTAATTGCGCTTAATCCTATTCGATGTATGTGCATAGTTTTTAATTTAAAACACATTATTACTCAAACATGATTCTTCTCCTAATTTCAAGGATGGTACCCAGGGTAAACCCTAGAATCTCCATGGCACAAGGTAGGCTTGAAGCCATTATAATAACATAACCCATTGGACTTAATCTTATCTTATTTATGTGATAATGTTTAATTTAAAAGACGTTATTACTTAAACATGTTTCTTCCCCTCATTTATTGAACCTAGGTGTGGATAATAACATTCATTCCTCCAAACCACACAAGCTAAATCCAATTGACATGATTCCAACCACCTATATCATTAAGTACACAATGTTTAATTTTATTTTACTGAAAGGAATTTTAATTTTCAAAGTGTTTAATGAATTTTCAACACTCATGTCACTAAGTTTTGATTGATTTAATTATTTTGCAATCCACACAAATATATCAAACAAAGTTTTTATTGAACTAAGTAAACTAATTATATTGTTTCAATAAATTGTGATTTAGTACTTAACAATAAACATGAACCGATAATATATTGTGGCATTATGAACAATGAAACCATGCAATCTTAGCAATCATATGATACCCACAATTTACTAAAATTCAAAGTCTTATCAAGTATAACTTTATTTATATTGATCTCAAGGGGTTGGCTTAATTAGTTGTGCCAATGTTGTTGGACATTTGGCTAGTTCCATGCCACTATATGCTTGATTTGAATCCCCCCTAAGTTAGGTTTACTATTCTATACCAACGAGTTTACTAAGGATTCCATCCATGAAAATGGGGAGGCATCCCTTGATTTTCCCCACAAAATTTTCTTTTGAAAAAAATTGACTATGTTTATATTCACAATTCAATCCATAAACTAATTAACAATGAACAATGACACTTGATTATATTTAATTTTTTAATGAATATTCTTTCATTATTTTGGATTGATAATGAACCTTTATATTTATGGATACTAGTTTCTCGGGGTGCCTCTTTGATCCCAGAGGAATTGTAGAGAGTGATTACACTTAGGTTCTAGGGATTGGTATCACATGGAAAAAATATCTTTCTATATAATTCAGGATCATTTATTTCTTCATTACTTTACTGCAACTCAATTAGACATTTCATGTGCTCCCCTTAATGGGCTTAAAAAGGGTGATAATACTTTGACTATGCACCATGTTACTTTCAAGTATAGATATACATGACGACGTATAAACTTTGCTAAATATGCATATATTGTTGTTCATGCTTAGTTATGGTAGTCTAAATGAGACTATCATCATCATGGAATGACTTAATTGTTTCACAATTCTTATCTCCTAAATATTTTTGCACATAAGAGTAACTCTGTATAAATAATTACCATCATATAAATATTTTTGTGCCTAGATGTTGTTGGTTCTAACATTTGTTTAAATACCATTGTGTCTTTTTCCAGTTCCTCATAAGCATTTCTTTACATCATGTGCATATGTTATAACAATGTATTTCTAATTTTGTCTTAGGTTGGGTAACTAGGTAGACGTATCATGAATCATTTCTCTTAATTAAGCTATTTTAATTTAAATATTCTATAGAAGGGGAACATGGAATTGAAAATATTTTACACCAAGAGAATCCCTACATGTCATTTGTGCGATATACAAAGCTAAAGAGTCATTGGTGTGGAGTATAAAAACATATAGATGTTATTGGTGGGGTATACCAAGCCTTTTAATGGAACTCTGTCAATTTTTGTCTTAGAAAGCATTTTAATGGAAGTTGGGGAACCCCTTAGTGGAAATAATAAGCACATGACTCGAGGGGATTGGAATCGCGATGGCCACTAAAGCCACCACCCCCTTGGAAAATAAAAATTGTTTTAGAAGTGAATAGTTGTATCTTGGCATACATAAAAACAACCCTAGAAAACACAACCTTTGATGCTTGCAACATTGTTTGGATGAGGGAAAAACTATGTTTATTTTCCAAACATGTAATTAATGATTATATTACAGTTTAATGAATATATTTTCCTATTATTATAAATGGTTTTGTACTTTATCAAAAAATTCACCAAGACCTCCTAATGTTTTATATTTTAGTAAAATATTTGCCAAGATTTTACAAGATTTTATAATTCATTGAAAGATTCTCAAGGGTTTTACAAGATTTTATAATTAAGTGAAAGATTCACCAAGATTTTACAATATTATATATTTGAATAAAATATTCGCAAAAAAATTATATATACATATTATATTATGGATAAAATAACCTTCAATTTTTTCTATGTATTATGGGGATTCACCCATTTATTATACATATAAATTGGGAATGGGTTCTTAAAATCACCCCTACCTTGGATAGAATCAGTAGGTACCATAAATATTAATGTGAAAAAGAAGTTTTTGAAGTTTTGGTACAAAAAAAAGAAAATCACATTGCAGTATGTGTCTCTTAATAAGAAAGATGGGGCCACAGAGGCCAAGTTATTGTTGAGTCTGAAGATGAATCGGCGATAGAGTCTACAAAAGGATATGAAGAAAAACCACATGAAGGACACAATAGGGAAGCTAAGGAGGTCCTTGACTCAAAATCACAATGTGTTGTAGATTTGAAAAAAAAAAGAACACATTCCTACAGTTGTTGTATATCTCCATCCACATCATATAGAGACAAAACAATCATCAAGGAACGAGTGTGTGCATCAACACATTTCTGCACCAGTAGGAAACCATAAAGGAAACCGATCAAGAGGTGCATGGAGGCCTACTAGTACTACAATAAGTCATCAGGCTATAGAACAAATCACATGAAAACAACGACATAATGTAGATCAATATCAGGGTGGAAAGGCACTAGATGTACATCATGTTCAACTTTCATTGGGATGTATGGATGGTCTTACATTGTACCAGTTGGCTACATTACTTATTCGATCATATTGTATGGTTTCTTCTTGTGTTTCGAGGACGAAACATGTGCAGGGGGATGTAATGTAGTATACCTAGGGAGGTAATATGTGTTACCTAGGGAGGTACCCAATGGAAATTTGGTTATGCATTATTAGTGTAAGTCATTTAATATATGAGAATGTGGCCATTCAATGTAAGGTGGACTAGGTCCACTATATTAATAAAGGACCACTATGGTAGCTAGATGTAATAAATGTGAGAAGGATCTCTAGAAGGTTCTTAGGAGATAGATATAGCTATATAAAGAAGTGTAAGAAATGTAACGAAACATAGTGAAGAATATTTTCATTCTAATAGGAAAGTATTGTTTGAGGAGTGCATTCCTTCCTTAAGGAATAATATATGGTGTTACCCTACCTTAATGGTTTTGACTATTTCTTGTGTTCAATATTTTGGTGAATGGTTTGAATTATTCTTATTGATATTGTGGATCTATTTCGAGATTTATATTTAGATCTATTCAAGCAAATTAACAACCAATGGCACATTAGGTCTCATCACAACATGGGAAGCATTGTTCTAGGCCTTGAGAAGATGTTTTTACCCTCTAGGTTATTTTCAAACTTAATGTGTAGGTTGTAGAATTTATAATAAGATCAAGTTCAAATTATTCAATGATATATAGAGTTGTTGATGAATCTCCAAATACAACTCCATATTAGGGATTCTGACCTCATACTTGTGCTTAAATATAATTCTAGTCTACTTAATACTTTTCATAATTAAGTATCACTATTTGAGAGAAATTCCTTAGGCCAAGATTTTCTCCATGCAATTATTGTAGAACATGGATACTATAAGCGACCACATTTCATCCCTTTTTTAAACCTAATCCATAACCCTAACTCTAACCTTAACCCTATAACTCTTTCACTACCTCCCAAAAATCCTCATTCCCTTTGCATACCGCCTCCAACACATACTTATAATATTCCTAGTAGTTTTCTACATTTTCTCGTAATCCATGATGGTGCCACTATCATAAAAATCAATACCACAATGTTAGATATTGTAAATTTTTACAACATTAAGCCACATCCAAAACACTATACACTAAAGGAGTGTTCTGAGGTACCTCCACTCGTTGAACTTTTTCTCAACATAATATTTTCCCTTTTCTTAACCCTATGGAAGAAATCCATCCATACTCGTAATGTCCAAAGAACATGCTACACCATATTTATATTTTCTTTTTACTCACAATTGTCAAATCAAAGATAAAATTATTACAATAATCCTTGACAATGATAGACAAGATAACCTTATTTCCTATAATATTGTTAAGAATCTATAACTTCCCACTACCTCACACACATCTCCTTATTAGTCGGGTTTAGTACAACAAGATCAGGCTTGTCTACTCATTAATTAATGTTATGTTTCATCTCTCCCCTTGAATATTCTAATTTACTACTAGGCATGACATATCAGTAGCATAAAAATTCCTTATATAATTCCCTTCATAAATCACTTATTTAAGTATGGAAAAATAGATAAACTAACATTTATTGGATTACCTTTATCCTACACTTCCACAATCTAGCAAGTCAAGTACTTAAGAACAATCCTTTCTCTCTTAGTTTTACCTCACATCCCCGCACCATATTTAGTTTCTCTATACCTCTTCCAAGACCTCCCACTGATTCAATGTCATCTTCATCCTTCTATCTGAGCACATTTTCATGAATCATATATTATCTCTACACCCAAGCTCTCCCTTTTCTCTATCTCCATCCCTCTACCCCACACCCTCTTTCTTATGATGCTCTCAATAGTTACAAAAATGAAAATCATATATTGCACAAGTATCTCGTACCAGATTGTGGGATTCATACGTACTCACACCTAACTAATACAAAGTTTCATATAGTAGTTACTCCAACCATTATTTATAATTTTCTACAGGTTTTATCTCTTTACCAACTACTTCTTCTAGGTCTTCAACACTCTAGGAATATTGGAAATAACAATATTATTATTATTATAGCAACAAGAGTGCTTTGACATCATCTTACTACTTAAGTGGATCTTGTCCCTCATATGGCTCCTATAATACATCCAATGTATAATTTGAAGGCATGCCTTGATTCCTCAATGCAACACAACCAATATCATTTACACTCTCTTTATATTAACCCAACATAGACCATAAACAGTCTAGTGAGTACTATGAAACAATGGCATTCCATCGTCAACCTTTATCATCACAATATGTGTACTCTACATAGTCCAATACAAGATAAGAATTTCCTATTTCACATTATTTCCACACAAGATAAGAATTTCCTATTTCACATTATTTCCACACAAGAAGATAATAAAACTATGCCTACAAATATCCACAACACTCTATGAGAGGCATGACCTATGCTTCTAGGAATGCAAGATGTTTTATTTCCCACTATAACTTATCATGATGAGGAGGATTCTTTCTTTCCCACAAGGAACACTTCATATTTTCATTTGATTTCTAGATTCAACATTTTCACATGGGGTAATGCTTTTATCCACATCTACAATAGTTATGTCCTAGAATAACCTTTGGAGATAGGGTTCCACCTTATTCCAACATTGACATACATAAGTAGTATCCAATGTGAAAATAATTCCTTAGCAAAGAGGAATTTTTCATCCATCATGTTTCCTCTCCCTAGTAACTTTCATAATCCATGAGGAAAATGTTACATCTCATCACTTCCAACAACTTATTCAACACTTCAGTTTATATTACTACCATCTATTTTCTTAGAGCCTCTTATTTATCATCATCCCACTTGTTCACCACAAAGACTCCCATGTTTTCTTATTGTGCATCAGGAATCAACAAGCATAGTGAGGTGGCTTCTAGACACATGGATGTCTTATGCATACTTCATCTATTATGTTGGCACTTGTAGTCAATGTGTCTTTTTTTCTACACATCGTTTCTTCATATTTTCTCTTGTTTTCACCTATCTAATTCAACAGGTTCTTCTCAAAACATCGATAGTTTACTTGTTATAATATAGGTATTCATTCTTGGTTTCCACCTTTTTTTTTATTTGGATAGATCCAAATCTCTATGCAATTCAACACTCAGCATGGCATGCAATTTATTATAGTCATTTTCAACTTCATGAAGTATTTCGTAATTTAGGAGAAAAGACAGAATGATTTTCATCTAAACCATGCGAAACTTATATGGAATATGAGGGTGCACCCACTAAGAAGGTTGAATCACCAATAATTCCCCTCCCTCTAGGGCGTATCCCATATTTCTAGTTGCATCCATTGATATTTAGTTACATACTTTCAACCTTCAAGCTACATGCACTTGCTTTTTTTAGAATTTATTTCATCCTTCGAGCTATATGCATCTAGTTTAATATTTCTTTAAAGTCTTTAACTACTTGCAATTAAATATGTAGTTAGATATCACCTGGATGGGGTGTTAGGGCCAGCCACCTAGCGCATAGAAGAGACGTGGAGGAGCCAGCAAAGCACCGAGCCATGTGCCCGGCTCGTGCCAACTGCTGCCAACACCCTCCTGCATTAAATTGAATTTACGACGATGGGAGGGGCATTTACTCGAGCTCCCTTGACCTCCATTTCGCAGAGTGCAATGACTTAGTTTGTTTGTGTTATCGTTCCGTAGCTCCGGTCTGGTTCTGCTGGTCTGCTCATGGTGCTTATACCACCCCGGTCACTGCTTGTCCTCCCCCTTGGTCTAGCAGACGATTCCCACTTACCAGGTCAAACCATGCCGCACCAGCGAGTTAGACTGCGTAGGGGTTCTCCCTGGCATCCTCGATGACCTCGTGCTTTGACTTCTCCTCCTCGTTCACCTTCAACTCTATCCTTGCCGCTCCGGCTGCCTGAGCTAGCCATTCACACTCCCTCCACCGTACCTGTTCCGAGCTTCGATTGCCTAGCCATAATTGACACCAGCATGAACCCTTCTTGGTTGCACTTCATAGATCCTTCAACCTCCAGGTACTCCTTTCCTCTTCCTACGCCGGATATTGCCTCCACGAAATCACCCATAGGGATGCCCTTTCATAGTCGACCCACCTGTAACAAGGAGTCGATGTCCTCTAACCCAGACGCAGACTTGTTGTGGCAAGAAAACCTTACCATCCTTTACGACTTGGTCTTCGAACTCCGTCAGGGAGTGGAGGACCTCCATTTTCGATTACAGCATGTGGATGGGAGGCTTTCAACCCTTCTCCAGCTTCTCTCCACCTACAAAGAAGGCCTTCCCACAGTTTCAGAAGAAGCACCCTCCACCACAAGTGACAAAGAGAGTTGCAGGCAGCAGGGCGCAACAGAGGATGATGAGGAGCCAACTCGGCATGAGCTCAAGCAAGAAGCCATGGCCAAAGACAAGCAGGAGAAAATTCCGTCGGGAGACGCTGAGGTTGTTAAGGAACCGGCTCGGCAGGAGGTCAAGGAGGTGGTCGTCTTTAGTCTGCAAGTGCACATTTCGACGACAGATGCCGAGACTACTGCTAACAAGGATGCATGCATCGGGGGTGATGACATGCAATGGGCAACCAACGGGACACTTGTCGAAGAGGATCCGTGGTCAGGTTTTCTGCCAGAGTATGTGCCAGACTATACGCCAATTTTCTAACCCCTATAGGGGTTGTTCTTTTTAATAGATCTTCATTTAGTGGCATCTTTGTTAGCTAAGCTTTCTGTTTTTTTTAAGACTGATAAGAACTCTGGGGTTAGAATTGCCTGGTTGGATGAACTGGTTTCTCCTTCTGGAGCAGTTCAGTAATTACAATCCGGATGACACTCAGTTTTGTACTCTTGGTTTGGTTCTTTGAAGGCCTTTATATATAAAATTACTTACTTACAAAAAATATATATATAGTTAGCTATGGACCCCTTAAAAAATTTATAAGACTTTTGACCAAATAAATAAAGTGAACAATTTATTTTGAACTATTATTATTTTCTTCTTTTTCTCTTATTATTCTTGGGTTTTATTACTATAACCATTACTAAGAGGCTCATCATCTTCATCGTTGTTTGAGCCTCTCTTAAAAAAACACTATAACATAAACATAAATGTGAAAGACTCGTTTCTATATTATCGGTATTTTAACCTAAGTAGCCCAAATGGATAAATAATTAGTAAATTTTTTAATGTGATTAAATATTAAGGATCGTTCCATCTTAGTCATCATAGTGTGATGTTAGTTATTGGAGTGTATTGATGGGAGGATTCATCAAAGTTTGGAGATGTTGACTTAAGAATAGGTTAACTTTAGCAAAATAACTTCAACACAAAATGGTCGTTGTGGTCATCAGTGATTCAAGGTACAACTATCACTACATTAATGAAGGAAGTTAATTTGATAGAGGGGTATGGTTATAAAATAATGATTAAAAAAAGTGTAGTTTAATTATTTTATATTTTTCATGGATATTTGTTTAAAATTTGGTGAGAAATTGTTGAATCTGTAGATTAGAGTGGTTATTTATGTATAATTTGAGATTCCTATGGGGTTTTCATCACGCTCAATCCATTTCTACATTCATAAATGCAATTTAAATAACAAAAAAATGTGTTTTTGTGAATATTTATGGTATCGGATTCCGGCAAAAGGAGAACAAATGTCAAACAGTTAGACAATGCCTTAAAAACAATAAGATTGAACTCATTATAATAGTATATTTATTAAAATACCAACTCACGTGTTGGAATTAAATTTAGTTAGGGAGGATAACAATCATTCCTACCAACCACCCAAACTAAACTCAATTGACACATTATTATTATTTCCACATTGTAAAGTATTACATAGTTCTTATGTTAGTGAAACGACATCAAATGAATGCGACTTACCATGATAAAATATGCCTTCTATCATTTTTCAAATGAGTTTCATCTTAGTAATCTTCAATGGTTTAATATTCCAAAAGTGTTGTGTGATTTAGTTCTTTATGTTATGAAAAAAATATTAAATTTTGGGTGAGAAGACATGGCATGATAGTTACACATAAATAATATTTGTATTTTTTACATATCAAGAAACAATACACATATATATAGTTGGAGTTAGATCCAACTTATTCCAAACATGGATATGGAGGTTGAGATAATCTGTCAACAACCTCCACAAATCTCCAAACTCAACACATTGAATTAATGGAAGCATTATTTCCAACACCTCCTTTTAATGCTTACATTACAAAACTTAATAACATCCCATAAATGCATATTATAAACAATATTATTCGAACTTTTGGTCGTCATCAACATCTTCTACCAACTTCTAAACTCTTTCTCAACTCTTCATCTCGAGCTGTGACTTCATTCATCATGTATATAGTTGTTTCTGACCATCGATGATGTATTTGTTATGACTAACGATTATTGACATACACTGAAGAATAGTCTAGATACTGAAACATCCTATGGATACACTACCATCTCTGAAATTCCCCCAAAGAGCAAATTTCAACAATTATATAGGAAAGTGATCTGACTACTCGATATATTAAGTAGTCAATCATACAATTTGACCTTCTTTTTTTTACAAACTCTCAAACCTACAAAGCTAACCTGTTAGTGTTTCTCTTGAAGCATCGAAGTACAACAATAACTTCAAGATTTTAACAAATTTGAAGACATACTCAAACCAATCATGCATTCTTATAGCACCGAAGAACATTAAGAAATACAATCTTGAACTATGTCACTCTGTTATATGATTAGTTCTTCATAATATAATTTTACAAACACATAATAATGGTGATGCATACTTAATACATACTTAAAAGAAGCATATCACATCCAGGGCTCCACAAAGACAAATCAAATTGTAATTCAAATTCACAAATTGATGCAAGACAATTGGTGATGCAGGGCTTGGACATCGCATAGGTTTGTCCATCAACTCTACCAGTCATATGCCCATCCTCAACAGGCTCTTTCACACCCCATCAAGCAACAATAACCAACCTGACCAAAAAACTTGTAGTGGTAAATGTTGCAAGGAACATAACATGGTTGAAATACTTTCCACTTTTGTTGAACACAACACATTTTTTCTTTCAATTGATAGGCTCCTTTGTTATTGGACTATGTCTTGTTTTCTGATGGTGTCTCATCAAATGACTAACCAATATTCCCTCACAATCGTCGGGTCAGGATGAAAATAGATGTGGTCAACTTCTATTCAAACCAGCGACACTCCTTGAATTGTGTGCTCCTCTTAATGGCGGATAGAGGACCAATATTTACCAAAACTGGAGCCAACACAAGCTGAAAATATTAAAAATTTATGTCAAATTTGAATCGGAAAACATCACACAATGATACCACTCTGGAACCAATTTGTCGGAAGACACAATCGAATTCGTAATGAAATTTGAACACTCGAGCTTATCAAGAGAAGGGACAACGATGGTAGGGCCAACAACGATGGTAGTCCACAGATATTTGGAATGATCACATCTCCACCACACATTTTTCACACAGGTAGCTATCCTCACCTTGGCATCACAGAACACCGTTTTCTCTCACAACAATATCTTAATGCAAAAATACTCACTAACAATCTACTTGGTTTTACACACAACTAACTATTGCACACAAATTATTCTACGCTAATCTATGTGCATAGGATTAGCCTTATGTCTCCCCCATGTTCTTGTCTCTTCCATGAGGGAGTTAAACTAGTACATGCTCCGATACCATATTAAATTTTGGGTGAGAAGACATGGCACGATAGTTACACACAAATAATATTCATATTTTTTACACATTGAGAAACAATACACATATATAGTTGGAGCTAGATCCAACTTCTTTCAAACATGGATATGGACGTTGAGATAATCTCTCAAGAACCTCTAACAAATCTCCAAACTCAACACATTGCATTAATAAAAGCATTATCTCCAACAAAAATATGTGTATTATGCATGTAGTATGTTACAACCAAAGTTTAAGAGTAAGTTTGGTATTTTGAATAAAACATGGAGTAGTTGATCATTATAATTTTTTGAGCATGGATCTTTTGGGAGAAATTATTTCTATGAAATTTACTTTATAACTGAAATCTAGGTTACGAATAACATACAAGTTGGTAAAGCATTTTCCTTTTTTCTCATATGGTTTTATTATTCAAGTGTGGTGACATATATGTTGGTGAAATTTTAATTTTTTTTAATATCAAATGTGACTTTCTTTTGGTGCAATGTTGTAAGGTAGGCATGCTATGTGTGTTGGATAGCCATTCATGCATATGTTATTATCATGTGTGTGGCGACATGTTTTTTTAGGAGCAATACATTTCATATTATTTTGATTTACAACAAAATTGTTTTCGATAAAGTGTTATTATTCAAATATGGAAGGCAAACAAAATAAATGAAAACGTGGGATTGGAGTTTAGAAAACGTTTTTTTACAAGAAGTTAATAAGATGGTGAAGTGATTTTTTCACTTTGAGACGTTAATGTGTTATTTTAAAGTTTACGAGGAATTAGAAAAGTGGGATGGGAGTTAGAAAATATTTTTAAAAGAAATGGTGAAGCGATTTTTTCAATTTGACACCTTAATGTGTTATTTTAAGGTCTACGAGGAAATATAAAAGTGATTATATTTATACTATTTGGTGTGAATCTTAAAATCTTTTCTTAAACCACTTTTGCAATTTTAGATAAATTAGAAAAAGTATCTTTGTTAGAAGAGATGGAGAGTCTATAATGAAGTACATGCATTTTTTTTTCTCCAAAAAAGAAAGTCTATTTTATTTAGGAATGTCTCTAATAATCATTAAAATGTATAGGTAATTAAATATTTAATTATAAACTATTTTTTCTAAGTAATTAGATATTAATAATCATTAAAATGTATAGGTAATTAAATATTTAATTATAAGATATTTTTTCTAGGTAATTAGATATTAATTATAGAGAAAATATAAAATATGATATAATTTAACATCAATATGTTAACAGTGTTATTTTATTTTATTTCTAAATAAAATTATATTTCATATTTTTATTTTGTTTGTAAATAAGATTATGTTTTGTATTTTGTGAAAAACATAATTTATCCACTATTTCATATTTGTTATATAAACATGTATTGTGTATAATGAAGAGTAACTCTTAAAAAATTACTATAACTTTTTTTAAGATAAAGGATATCCACTATGAGAGATGGCCATGTTCCAAGTTGTTATCTTAAGTTGTTATCTTAAGTGCAAGGATGAGGGAGATGAAGCTTGGCTTATTGATTGGACTGAATTCATAATAAGGTAATAAGCTAGTCATATTGGAAGGTGCAACTAGTTCACCTCCTTTTCAAGGAAATATAATGTTTTTTTTGGGAATCTTAGGTCATTTGACGTTGCATACAAAAGGAAGAACATCTAATTCATGCTTGTAGATGAAAGTATTATTTCAAGTCTTAGTGAAGTGATACCATAAGCTTATCATTACACAACATACAATTTTGATGAGTATCAAAAAGGAATAGGATTCTAAATGATTTTGTTCCTATCAACAAATATTCCATCTTTTCTTTGGTCAATTGAACTCCAATAGAAATAAGATAATATTGATGTTCCAAGATCGAGGCATAAGGAACCCCCTCAATCAATGTTGTTTCCATCTATGAGTTTGGCTCAGATGTTCTTCGTTCTGGATGTAGCGTTAAACTACCCAAGATGCCCAATTTTTTTTATCTCTCCATGAAAAGGAGATGATCCAACCACACCCTCTAGTATGCATCTATGAGTTTGGCTCAGATGTTCTTCCTTTTGGATGTAGCGTTAAACTACCCAAGATGCCTAATTTTTTTTATCTCTCCATGAAAAGGAGATGATCCAACCACACCCTCTAGTATGAATACCTAGTTACGACTTCAATCGAGTGACTAACCCAACTTAGTAATTTCATTCAATCTCTAAAATGGAAGAAATAGTTTCTAACATCCATTGAGATTTACATAATCCTCATAAGATCAAACATTCTTATGTAATCTATCTCTTCACTCCTTAAAGAAGCCTTCCCTAAAATTTATATTTTCTAATCCCTTAGTTTGATACCCAAACAAAGATCCCTATGCCGGTTCTTCAAGAATTTCCTTGTTAAGTTGCCTCTTTTTAAGGTTTAAGGGAGAGGCTAATCCAAATAATTAACCACTGAATTGTTGGAATGTTCATCATTATTCTTAAACTTCAAATAAAAACTAATTAATTAAAATATTAATATGTTAATTTTGTAATTATAATTCTTCAATTTCAAAGCAAAAATTAATTAATTAGTTAATTAATAAGCAAAAATTAATTAATTAGTTAATTTAATGTTAATTAATTAGTTAATTTGATGCCTCAATTTATTGTTAATTATAATTCTTCAATTTCCAAACAAAAATTAATTAATTAAACAAGAATGTACTAATTTGAATTGTTTAATGCTTTATGTAAAAGGTTTATATGTGTCCTCTTCATATACTTCATCATGTACCATTTATCCACTAAATATGATAATAAATGAAAACTTAATATGTTGCTTGAGCCACACCAATCCTTAACATGGTTGGATTTTTTGTCCCCGCAGGTTTCGAACCTGTGACTTTAACATCACGGAATGGCTTAACAACACACTCCATCACCGACTGTCCTACACCTCGAAGACAAATGAAAACTGTTTTATTAAAAACATGCATACCCTTAATTAAATTTAGACTAATTCTAACTATTGTTATCCAATCAAGGTGGGCTTAAATATTGATTTTCCTTGATTAAGGTGGACTTATGTACCAGGACTATCCTTAATCAAAAGTCGATACCCACTCAGAAGGTAAGAACAGTCGTTTCGTTTCGTCGAGTTTGAATTCAATAAATGCGTGCTAATTTCAGTTAGAGGATTGTGAAGTGCAGTGCATTTAGAAATCCAATCCTCGTCTGTTTACCGGTCAAGTGCATCTTAATTTCCCAACTCTTCTGGCGACCTTTCTCTTGCGAGAAAAGAGAAGCAAGGGAGGACATGGACAAGTATGAATTGTTAAAGAAAATCGGGGAGGGAACATACGGAAAGGTTTTCAAGGGGACAGTGAAGGCAACAGGTCAGGCGGTGGCTCTCAAGAAAACCCATACGGATTTAATGGAAGGAGGGGTTCCTCCCAGTTCTCTCAGAGAAATCGCAAATCTGAAGATGCTCTCTCGTTGTAAAAACATTGTCAAGTACGAATACATTTCCAGAGTTTACTCGGGCAATTAATCTCGATGCTGTATTATCCCAGAACAGCTGATGGGCCGAATTGCTGACTCTGTGTTTTTGTTCATATCTTTTAGGTTGTTGGCTGTGGAGACCGAAGAGTATGAAGAAGGCAAGATCTCGCTGTACCTGGTGTTTGAATATATGGAGTGTGATCTTCTAGACTTCTACAACAGATGTTCCAGCTACGATACTCCAGTACCGACCCTCATCATCAAGGTCCACTTGATTCAAATCCGTCCATGCACATTATAGAGATAGATTAGCACTGTTGTGTTAATAATATACTGAAATAATCTGTAGTGTCATTTTTCATTTTATCGCTGAGCATTTCCATGTGTTTGCGTTGCAGAATATGATGTATCAGCTGCTTAATGGAATAGAATATTCTCACAGACACGGAGTGATGCACAGGTTAAACATCTCACTTTTCTTCTGTTCTGAGTTTATAAACCATTTAAACCAGCGACTCTGCTGTTCTGAGAAACCATTTAAACCAATTTAGCTCCCTTTTAACCTGGATCTATCAAGTTTAGAGAGGGCGATCAAATGTTTTTCAGAGAATGTTATTTTATTGTGAAAGATTTATTACGCATCATTGCATTGCAACTTTAAAATCACTTATCCACTATTGTATATGAATTTCGATTTTGCAGAGACTTGAAACCCCAGAATTTGTTATTGGATATTGAAGCAGGAGTGCTAAAGGTTGCAGATTTTGGACTTGGACGAGTTCTACGGAAGAAGTACAAGACCTATACCCAAGAAGTAAGGGGCTAAGGATTTTTTACCTTAAATTCATTGCTTTCAGAAACCCTCCTTAAATTCATTGCTTTCAGAAACCCTGTAATAGAAATGGCATACAAAATAAAGGGGTAGGTTAAAGATTTTACAAAATGAAGATTTTTTTTTTAGGAATATTTGACTGAAATCCTGCAAGAAATTGTTGGATTCGTACATTTAAATGATTATTTATGTAAAATCTGAGTGTCTTGAGAGTTTTTAAATATGCTGAATCATTTTTACATTTAAAAATAGATTCTGAACAACAAAAAATAATGATTCATGTAAATTTATATCGCCTGATTCAAACTAAAAAAAAACCAAAATAAACTAAACAACCTTTTATAATAGAAATGGTTTACAAAATAAATTAGAGATTTTAATTTATTTAGTTTTGATAATTTAGGAATTTCAAATTAGAATTGTGTATTGATGCAGGTGATAACTCTTTGGTATAGGCCTCCTGAATTACTATTGGGAGCAAAAAAGTATAATTTTGCAATTGACATTTGGTCTATTGGATGCATTTTGGGTATAACATATTTTTATCTTACTTATAAGTTTTTAAAGTTTTGAGAAGCAAATTAAAAATTAGTTATAATTATTGTTATCAAATGATGCAGCAGCTGAATTGTGTATAATGAAGCATTTTGATAAGCAAATTCAAAAAATTTAATGATAATTGTTGTTATCAAATGTTGCAGCTGAATTGTGTCTTATGAAACCTTTCTTTAAAGGAGAAACTGAGATATCTCAAATATTTAAAATATTCGAGTGAGTTTAATTTTTTTAAATCTATGTAGTATTATAGATTTTAATCTATGTAGTGAAAACAGTTATTTAATCTATGTACTATTATAGATTTTGTTGAAAGTAAAATCAAATAACTGTGTTCTTTTCCAGGATATTAGGAACTCCCAATGAAGAAGTATGGCCCGGAGTGTCAAAACTTACTCATTGGTCTGCTGAATTTCCTAAATTTAGACCGAAGAATTTAGCAGATGAAATCCCAAGCTTAGATGAAAGTGGTTTAGATTTATTATCTGTAAGTCCTGATTTTATATTTTCCAACAGTTATTTAAATTAAATGAATATAGCTATTTAAATTAAATAAACTTATATTCATTTATGAAGACATTTATATATTTACTATAATTTTGTATGTTTTACTCTAATTTTGCATAAACAGAAAATGCTTCAACACGATCCTTCAAAGAGAATTTCAGCAAGGGATGCTTTATCTCATCCTTTCTTTTTTGAGATTAAAGCAGGCCAGTCTTAACATATTGGGTTTTCAAAGATACAAAATGATGTAATACATTATCTCGAGTTTATCTTGTAATGAGTGGTGTTTTTGCACTCATACATATCACGATGATTACTATTTATAATTATCATATACAACAGTATTGAAATTAATATTAAAAAAGAAGGATTGAGATTTAAAAAGATTTTAAAAATTATATTTATATGAATAATAATAATTATACATAATTAATAAATAAATATATTATTTAAATAATATTATTTATTTACAATAAAATAAAATAAAAATAATCAAAATTAATATATTTAATAAATATATAATCCTCAATTCAAGTTATTTTCTAAATATGTGAGAATAATTTTATCTATATGAACATTTAAATTCAAAAATAAATATATCAATAAAACTAATCATTATAAAAAATGGTGAACTTGTTTCTCCTTATGGTTAAGGAACCACAACCCTTTCTTTTAAAAAAAAAAAAATGTAGAACTTGTTTCTCTTTATAGTTAAGTAACTACAACCTAATATTAGGTAATTTTCTGTTTTTCAATAAATAACACTAAAAATAGAAAACTTGTGAGCGATTATGGTTAAGTAATCACAACTTTTTTTGAATATTATATAAAAAAAAATTAATAAATAAAACTAAAAATTCAAGAATATATATTTTTAATATAATTTAATCTTGAAAAAAAAATAGGAAACTTGTGGGCGATTAAGGGAGGAGTTACCAAAAAAAGAGAGATTAATCTTTGAAATGGTTTGTCGTTGTTGTATAAGTATAACTGCTATGAGACAAAATGTTTTGTTGCAAAGATTATATAGCATATGCATTTTCACCACCTAGTCATCTCTTCAATTTGAAGTGAAGTTGTTTGATTAATGAAAAATACATTAATATTAATATGAGAGGGATCTATATTAATATTGGAGGGATCTAGGATTTCCAAAAAATCATTGGCTTTCTTGAAGTTGTTTGATTAATGAAAAATATATTAATATTAATATTGGAGGGATCTAGGATTTCCAAAAAATATTAGCTTTCTTGAAAAAGGAGGAGGTGAAGGTGATCTTGGGTTTCCTACTGGGTTTCCTACTGTATGAATTTTTTGTTACAACTTCAAGGAATTACTAATCCATTTTAGTAATTTCATTCAATGTCCAAATAGTATAAATAGTTTCTAATTTACAATTTTAAAGAATATGAAATTTACATAATTTTTAATAACATTATAATATTGAATATATTGTTTTGTTGTTATATGTTATGCAAATGTTTTTTTTTTCTATGTTAGTGTTCAAAGTCATTAAAACAATATAGATATTATGAATTTAACATATCACTTTATGGAAATAGAATTTGAGTGGAAGAATAACACTCCATTATAAATACCAGAGCTAAACCTAATTGACTATCATAATTGAAACCATATAACTCATGAAAAAACCTTGTTATACTCCGCTTATACGCTTATAAGAGCAAACCCTAAAACATAGAAAAAATGAAATTAGTTTGTTTCCCAATTTGATTGTTTTCTCCACGTTAATATTTGATAAATAAATAAACAAATTGTTTTTAATAATAAATGGATTTAATATTGAATTTATGAAAAACTTTGGATATGTATGGAACTTTGAGGGGGTTAATAGGCGGTCACAAAGTGTTTTGAATTAATAAGAGGTGAGAGAAAGAAAAATTAAATTTATAGTAGATAATATCATGTCATGGATCCAAACCATACCAACTAATGCAATAGAACATACTAGGTAATAGGAATGCAGTAGAACATTCATATATGTTAAGGAAATCGTGTATGCTAGGTTGGTAAGTACAATAATGTGGTGGCAAGAAAATTAACATATACAAGTAAGATTTCATGTATTTCTTCATATTACTGTTTTCTTTACAAAAATTATCCATCGATCACATCAATTTTTCATTGTCTCTTCAATATGAAGTTTTTTTATTTAAGAAGAATATGTCAATATTGGATTGATCGAGGGTTTTTGCGGTAGGGGTTTGGAGACATCACAATATGGGAGTGGGTTTCCACATGAGCGATCTAAGGATCGAGACAATTTCAAGCTAGTATTCTTTAAGGTTTTTGAGGGTGGAGGATATGACAAAAAAGTTATCCATGGAGGAAGAATGTCTGGATTACTCAAACTAACCTATTGGAGGGCCAATCGATATGGATGAGCCTACTTCCATGCATGTTTGGTTTTTTCCAATGGTACATGAAGGTGGAAACCCATGGGGTCACATTGATTGGAGGAGGACTCACTAAACATCCTTGGTGAGTTGGATGAAGGTTTATCCAATTCTAATACTAGGGTGGACTCCAAGCTAGAGGTGAGGGAATAAGATCGTGACATTGTTTACTTAGAGGGTATTATAGCTACCTTAGTCATACCACCTATGTAATATGATGGAGAGGATACTACAAATCCGAGCCTATCATTCCATTATAATAAAGTGACCAAAGCATGTATTCACCTTAGCTAGGGTATTGGTACTGATGAACTAATTTTGTCTTTTTATGGGGTGTTCGATTTTCTATTTTACAATATTTATGGTTTCTTTGCAAAAAAACTAGAGGAAGGTTTTATTGGGAAATATTTGGATCTTTCCCTCATGAGAAGCTCCACTATAGTTGAAGCATGGAGCTAAGGGCACACTTCTTTGGAAGGAGAGAGGAGGCCCAAAAGTGGAAGTTTATAAAAAAATGGAGTCAACAATCCTAAACTGAGGGTCCGAAAGAAAGCTTAATGATGTGATGGAAGTGGAAGAATGGGTGGTAGTCGGTCAGTTTCCTAGATTAAATATGATTGGGGATGGTCTCAAAGAGTGTATCAAGATAAATTCTGAAGCTTTGATTGGATAGCCTTCCCACATTATGGCATTGGAAAGATGGTGGCTACTCTGGTTGCTCAAACCAATGATTGAGTTAAACAATATTATGCACAATTAACGGAAGTGAGGTTCTCAAAATTTATTTTTGAAAAGATGGCATGTGGTTATCGTTACTAGAACTACTCAAGTTGATATCCTTTCAACATGGGTTTTCATTATTCCTCTTGTTTTATGGTTTGACAATGTGTTTGAATAAATTGGTAATGCTCTCAGATCATACTTTGAATCTCACTACTCCTTCTGATATATATTTTATTATGGGATGGCATTAATCCTAGTGGGGTTAGAGATAAACAAGGTTTTTATGGATAAAATGGAAAATAAGAATGGAATAAACCACTACCAACTCACTCTAGACTATGAATCCATTCCCTTTAATTGTGGATGATACCATAGATATGGGAATTAAGCAGTTGAATTATCATACTATTGTAAAAGGAAGGCGTGGAAACAAACTTAGATAAAAGTGTTGGGGGTAGAATTGGTGGAAATCCTTATCATTCAAATAGGACCTGATCAGGAAACTAGGAACAAAATAGTCTATGAGAAAACTTTAGTTTTACCACTAGAATCAGAGGATCAATTGGTTGTCTTAAGCATTCAAAAGGACTAGAATTTTGATGTGGTTAGTGACAACAAAGTTGGAAAGCTATCTTCAGGTAATTCACCTCAGAGACCATCCACTTGTAAAGGAAAATCCATTTATATATTTTTTTCGATCTTGGGGGATAGAGACAAAAAATAAAGGGTTAGAATCAATCAGTGATTTCTTTCCAATCCTGTAACAAATATCCTTACTCCCCAACTTTATTCCTTTAACTATATTTTAAATTCCTCTTGCAGAAGTTAATGTCCAGGTAGGACATTTGCATCCTCTATATAGGGACCAAAGCCACAGGTTCCTTCTTGAGATTCACCCCCCAAAGAATCCTCCAAATATAACCTTAGATCTAGGGGTAAGGGAACCCTTGAATTCCTTAGGAAAGTGGAGGGGGGTTAGGGATTTTTTATGAGAGAGGAAAAAAAACTAAATAGAGAGGGAGATAATCTCTCTTATCTATATGACAAAGAAACAATAATCCTTTGATATCATATGTAGAAAGAAAATATCATTAATACGAGTGCTTAGAGAGAATTCCCCTTGTAAGGGCCTCAAATGATATTTTTCACACTAAACTATCGAGGGATAGCCAAACCCTCTAACAAATTGGCTACTAAGGGGCTAATGGAGTCCTTAAATCCCTCTCCTATATTACTTCCAAAAATTATGATAGATGGAAAGAAAACAATTCAGTATCTTTCAAAAAAATTGAGTGGGTAGTATTTCATCTTCATTGATGTCATTGGGAGATTTGGTGGGAACATAACTGGTTGGAAAAGGTGTTCCTTGACTTGATTTAAATATTAGGATTGTAATTTAGGTATAAGGGTTTGAATCTTCTCCATGTATGTGAGAAATAAATATATATCCTAGATGTTTATGGGCCATACTCGAACAAGGTGGAGTATAGGGAAACAATTTTCAATTTAAAATGCATATAAACTTGGGGTGATAGGAGAACTAATATTTACTTTAGGAGCATTTAAAATATGGGTTCCTATAACTCAAATAGATGGTGTTTGAGGATACTTCTTAATGAAAATGGAGAAAGTGAATCTTCTCCATGTATGTGATAAATAAATATATATCCTAGATGTTTATGGGACATACTCGAACAAGGTGGAGTATAGGGAAATAATTTTCAATTTAAAATGCATACAAACTTGGGGTGACAGGAGAACTAATATTCACTTTAGGAGCATTTAAAATATGGATTCCTATAACTCAAATAGATTGTGTTTGAGGATACTTCTTAATGAAAATGGAGAAAGTGAATCTTCTCCATGTATGTGATTATATCCTAGATGTTTATGGGCCATACTCGAACAAGGTGGAGTATAGGGAAACACTTTTCAATTTAAAATGCATACAAACTTGGGGTGATAGGAGAACTAATATTCACTTTAGGAGAATTTAAAATATGGGTTCCTATAACTCAAATAGATTGTGTTTGAGGATACTTCTTAATGAAAATGGAGAAAGTGGGCCTACTGGACATACAACCAAGAAAGTTGTCTCTCACTTGGAGAAATAAAAGAATGGGGGATGATAGAATTGCAAACAATCTTGATCAGTTTTTACTCTTTGAAGGCCTCCTATTCAAAGTCACCTAGGTATAATAGTGGGCCGCATTAGGGTAAAGTTTTGAAAACTTTCCAATTGTACTAGAAGTGGTTTCAACACACGAAAATGAAACCATCCCCTTCAAATTAAATACTTCGTGGTTTAAAATGAAGGAGTTTGTAAAAAAGATTAAATCTTGTTGGAAATCCTATTATTCATTTTCAAAAAAATATGAAAAGAGGAAAAGAAGGTAGCAGCTCAATGGTATAAGGAAAAAAAAATAGAAATATGACAAGATCCTCAGAGATATGGAATAAGCGATGGAGACAGTTTATAACAATGAAGGTTTTGGATATATAAATGAGGCCCAAAAGTTGGAGGTGAAGCAATTGGAAGAAAAAATAGGAACTTATTGTTGGAAAAAAAAAGCATGGATGATCTAGAGTAGATCCATATGGCTTCAATAAAGAGATCAAAATAGTAGGTCCTTTAAGATATATGTGTTTGTGAACAATTGGAGAACGATGTTGTTGGAAGTTACCAACAAAGATATTGTTGTAGTCTAATAGTGTTGGCATAGTCAACCTTCCACAAGGTAAGGCGGTCTCACCTGTAGCACAACTGAAACTTGTTTGTGATAAAGTGAGTCGGCGAGGACACATCACTAGATCTAACACAATATAATATAGATTCATACTTGAATGAAAAAATATTATATCATTAGAATTCTAATCTTGTATGTGCATTCAATAATCCTTGTTGCGTGACATAAAGATAAGTGCATATATCATAGGAGCTTGTAAACAATATCACAACTATTGATTACATAGATTAGGAAAGATTATGCATCGAAGAGATCAAATATTCATATACATAATGACAAATTTTGGTGCCCCAATAATCCATCATGTTATTATCATATCACAACCCAACATACATAGAGTATCTCCTCCACATCATGACTTATGTAGAAAAATTGACAATCAGATACCCACTATGGAATCTTAGACTTATATGCAAGAAAAATTAATTCCCCATAATCCATTACAATAGCTTATCGCAATAGACTCAATGACAACAATGGAGATAGCTTGATGAAAAAAGAACGACAAGGAATATAACAACAACAGTCTACAACTCTTGATAATATCAGAATATATCAGAATTATCTCATTGACTTAACAACTGGGAAACCCTTTCCCATTACATATTCCCATATTTATGATTGTTCCTCGAGTGCTTCTTGACTTCTTGAGTTGGTTATTATATTTTCTTTATTATGCTTCCACTCTTCATGTGCTTGAGACTTCTAGATCTTTCCACTTGCTGGCCTAGCTGGGACATGAAATGCTTCTACTGATAGCACGCTTGTAGTTAGCTTTCCACTCATCATAGCTATTTTTCTCCTCTTCTATCCTTCCGCTTCTGTGCTACTCTTTTTCAAAAAACTATGATACCTCTGCAAAACTGAACATCCTCCAAAATGAAGGGCCCAACAGACCCTGAACATAATATTTGACTCATCCCAAGTCAATCTTCTTCACTTTTGTTGTGGTCTCCTTCAAACGAAGGGCCCAACTCTGGTACAATGGAAAGGGAATACTCATAGAAACTGTCATAGTGTTCCACATGATCCTAACATTTCCTTGATAATATCATGGCTCCCACAACAAACTCTTGAGCAATGATCACACTAGGTTCCTTTGGATCTATAACCAACAAATTCATCCATTTAGTGTTGACAATGCTATCAATTTGTTGTAGTTGATTTACTCGACCTACACATTAGGTAATAAATTATGAAGCTCTTTATTGGTAGAACAAGTAGATTCATATAGATCATTGAGTCTTTCATCCTTAATTTGGATTGTTGCAAACTTGGCTATTTGCTCGAATGGATTGGTGATTTCTTGGGATTCTGCATTCATTTTTTTAGTTGAGTGTGCAATTCTTCAATAGGTTTCCTATAAAATTATATCAAGCCAAACCAATCATCGACCATGTCAAAGAGACGACAACATTCCTCAGACCGGGCATGAAGAGAGGACTTGACAATGTTTCCCTCCTCAAATGACTGTGTAATATTTTGGAGAGTCTCTTCAGGTTTCTCCTTTTCCTTCAATTTGAACAAAGATAACTCCTATTGCAGGGTATCAGTCTTTGCAAGAAATTGTGACCATGCGCCAATAATGAGCTCAAATCTTTCTGGTGTCGCAACTAGATGAAAACAAAATAATCATTGGGTGATCAGGAAATGGGGATTATATAAGAAACATGCAGGAAGTGATGCACTCAACATGCATTAAGAGAGAAAGGGTAGAAATAACCCATCCTTAACCTCAGATATGACCACCGAATGCAGCGAAATCTAAGGGATATTTGGGTAATTAAGATTGTGAACGAAAAAATGGTAACAAGGTCATGAGGAAAATGGAAAAGTGATGGCCAAACCAACAAGAGAAAGGCATAAAATGAAAGGGGAGTGACAATTTCCATATTTGGAATGGGTGAATACTTTTTTAGGATTGGACAATGTTGAAGGGAGTGACCATGAATTCAACAATTTTCTCAATATTACCCACTCCGGCCTCCTTGATGTTTTGGGAAAGCATGGTACTGCAAAGGGCCATGAAATGGCATTGTATCAGAAACTTGCATGACCCCTCCTGATGGTGCTACTAGTGGAGGCGCCATTGGGTGTTCATACGGTCCTGCGCTCCTCAGTATAGGAGATTCTATCACTGTATGACCCTCAGTGTAGCAACTGATACACCATACCTGCAGTCGACCTTCTCTAGGGAGGGTCAATTCTTGAATCTTGTTGGTTAATGTCAAAATGTTTCTTTGTAGTTGTGCAATATTAGTGTCTTCAGTTAGTCTCATAAGCCTCAATCTTCTTGGGTAGTGAGCCATTGCTTAGATTTCCATCACCTATTTTAAGGATTCCCCTAATGTACTGATCCTCTATTGGGTTAATGGTATCTATGTCAATGATAAAAATCCCTGTATAAACCATTCTCGTTGGTGGTATTCATTGATGGGGTTTTCCAATTTCTCTATTGCATCCTTAAATATTTGGTTATACACCCATGAAGACTCACCATCTCTTTGTTTGATCTCCTACAACTGAGAGAGATATTTTTGTTCTGACTGGGGTAAGCGAAATTATGCTATGAATCGTTGTTTGACTTGAGCAAGAGTGAAATCCTGTCCTTGAGGATTCCATAGCTCAATGGATTTCATATACCATTTTAAATAATGACCTCTCAAGGTGGTATGAAAATCGACTAGTTTGTTAGCATCCAGAGTTCCACGAGACCTTCAGATGGCCTCACAAAGAAACCAATGTTGTTCGAAATCCTCATCCCCTTTACCCCAAAATTATGGGTATTGAGTGAGAGATCTTGCATGTTGATTTTCCATTGGAGAACTTGGGGATCCTATAAAAACAAATCTTGAAGGCCCTGGTTGTGAAATAACTAAAATACTCGCCACACTATTATTGCTAACACTTTTTACACTTACAGAACTAGAAGGGTTCAACGCAACAAAACCTACAAAAATATTAATTGGATATATTACCAAATTTTTAGATGACCTTGGTGGAGTAAGCAACTATGGGTTGGGTCCTTCACTGATAGAACAAAGTTCTTTAATATCAGGGGTCACTTGATATTGCAAGATTCCTTCTACTTCATAGCACAGTCCTATAAATTTTGGCGTTATGAGCTTTGATTCTCTCGTAACTCCTCTCGATGTCTCGACTAAGCCACCTTCTCTAGATGCGACACTTATTCTCCTTACTTTGTATGTTTCACCTAAGGTTCCTGCCTCTTGTCTTCTTCCTTCAGAACCTTAACTACTCTCACCAAATCTTTCCTTCAACCATTGGTTGGCCATCCTTCCATGTCTCTGCAACTCTCGAAACCTTTCTAATTCCTTCATCTAAATACCATCACAATTCATATCCTTCCTTGATGGATAAAATATCTTCATAACCTTTCTCATCTAAGTCCACCACCTATTTTCAACAGTCGCATCCCTCCTCAAAGATCGCTCATTTCTTGGAGTTTTCTATCATTTCCCCCCCATCTCCTGAAACTCCTTATTTATCGGCTCATGACCCTACCTTGTGTTAAATTTGGCAGCATTGATAGTCATTCTCCAATGAGAGGCCATATGGCCCACCCTGAGGCTAGCTAGGGAGATTTGGATAATCAACCAGTCTTGTGAGGTATTGACAAAATCCAGGGGGAATGAACAACCTCTGTGAGTCAAACCAAAAGTCAGGATGAACGAGATGTTATGTGAGTCTAATGAAAAATTCAGGGGGAATGTACAACCTCTGTGAGAATAGATAGTCTAGTGCAAAATTCATGGGGAATGTACAACCTCTGTGAGCATAGACAGACTAGTGCAAAAGTTAGGGGGAACATACAACCACTGTAAGCCTAGTCAAACCTTGTGAGCCATGAGAAAAAGTCAAGGTATCTAGCAAAAGTTAGGTTGAATGTAAAATTTCTATGAGCTAGAAACAAACAATATTCCTAATATTTCAAACGATGTAATTGTATTGATCTAGTGCGTTGGCACGTGTAAAAATTATCGACCATGAAGAGAATTTCAAATTGCCTTGTCAAGAGTTGTTACTAAAGTCTTGAGTCTAGTTCTATGTTAAAACTAAAGTGTAATGTTGAGTTGCAACTAAAGTCTTGAGTCTAGAACTAAAGTGTAATGTTTAGTTGCAACTAAAGTATTGAGTCTAGTTCTATCTTAGAACTAAAGTGTAATGTTGAGTTGCAACTAAAGTCTTAAGTCTATTTATAAGTTCAAACAAAAGCATGTTAGTCTCAAGTCTAGTTCTAAGTTTGAACTAAAGTGCAAAGCTGAGTTGTAACCAATTTCAAGTCTAGTTCTAAGTTTGAACTAAAGTATGAAGTTGAGTTATAACTAATGCATGCAATCGGGTTACTATTTCGAGCTTCTCCTCTTCCCCTCTTCAGCCTATATAAGAAGAGGCCGAACCCTCTCCTCAACACAGTTTTTCAATACACTTCATGAAGACAGTTCTGTAACATAGTTTTGAACCACAGCTTTCATATGCAGGTTGAGGGTGAAGCAATAGAGGAGCACATCGATGATAAAGAGGCAACATATCAAAGGTTTATTTCAGAAAGGTCTTGTAAGTCTTTGTCAGGTCAGAGTCATCTTGGCAAGCTCTTTGAGGGAAGTACATTCATGGTGGATATTTGTAAGAGATCTTACATTATTAATGCAATAAAGGAATATTGTTTGCTGGGGTTTGTATCCCTATATAGGGTTTCCCCAAGGTATATGTGTTGTTGATATGCATGTTTACTTATCTACATAATTATTGCTATTTGATTATGATTTGAAATTGTTGAAGTGTATTAAGATGGAATCAAAGTATTGACAAAAATAAAATAATTAATATGAATAAGACATCAAGCTCATAATCTAACACCTTGAACCACCCCCCCAAAGGAACATGGTTTTACACTTCCATATCCACTGGAACATGTAACATCCCCTCTTCTGTAAGAAAATTTTTAATCCAAAGGAGGATTTCCTGTAACATTCTTCCTCAGTCTTCTTCTTTGAATACGACTTCTACATTTGAAAAATAATGGTGGTTCTCAGTGGAAAATTCAATGATATATCCGTCCAAGGTGGTCTGTACCCAGAAATCCAAAACTATATATGTTGGATGGTTCATGTGGTTAACAAGGGTTAAACGCTTAACAATCCAATCATAGGTTTTCTCGACTCGATCTTTGAATAATTTTTCTTCTTATAATTGGTCAAGGCACTAAAATACCTCTTTTGAGAATCAAATCCAAAATATCTTGTACTAGTCACTTTTTGGTTCTGAGTAAAATACAACACTCTTCACAACCCTCACACTTTTGTGTCGTAGATCATCTTCTTGTATAATAAATTTATCACACCTTCTTTTCCACTAATTCTTAATGTCAGACTTAAATATGTGATGTAAGATCCTCTAAAAACTCACTGGAAAGCTTCAAGTCGCTACAACAAAACCATTTTCTGGTGCACAATTGGACACTAGAGTTCTCATAGGTTACCAACAAACATACCGCCGTATTATTGTAGTGTTGGGATATTCAACCTTTTGCAAGGGAAGGAGGTCTCACTCGAAGCACAATTGAGACTTGTGTGTGATAAAGTGAGTTAACAAGGACACATCACCAGATCTAACACAATACAATATAGATTCATACTTGAATGAGAAAATATTATATGATTAGAAGTCTAAACCTGTATGTGCATTCGATAATCCTTGTTGCACAGCATAAAGATCAGTGAATACATAAAAAAATCTTGTAAACAATATCACAATTACTACCAATTAAATAGAGTAGGAAATATTGCGCATCACAGAGATCAAATATTTATACACACAATGACAATTTTTTGTGCCGCAATAATCCATCATGTTATTATCATATCACAACCTGACATACATAGAGTATATCTTCAACATCATGAATAATACAACATAATCGACAATCAGAGACCCACTATGGACTCTTATACTTATGCACAAGCATAGTTAATTCCCCATAATACATTACAATAGATTATCACATCAGACTCAATGAAAAAATGACGATAACTTGATAACAAAAAAAGAGAGACAAGGAATCTTGCAACAATAGTCTACAACTCTCGATAATAACACAATATATTAGAATTAACTCATCGAATTAACAACTAGGCAACCCTTTCCCATTACATATTCCCATATTTATGAATTTTCCTTAGGTTCTTCTTGACTTCTTCAGTCCGCTATTATCTTATGTTGATTATGCTTCCGTTCTGCATGCACTTGAGGCTTCTAGATATTTCCACTTGCTGGTCCAACTGATGCATGAACTGTTTCTACTGTTGGCGTGCTTGTACATAGCTTTCCGCTCATCGTAGCTACTTTCTGCCAATTCTATCCTTCCACTTCCCTACTATGCTTTTCCAAAAAACTAAACTTTCTCCAGAACAAAGGGCTCAACAATATACGAACAAAAAGAAAAATATTATTGTAAAATCAATAAAGAGAACAAGAGTTGGGCAACACATTTCAAGGGTGTTGTTGAAGAAGAAGTCACCTACTTCTCAAACCTATTCAAGGAAGACTCTCAAAGAACTTTTTCTAATATAATCACACTATCCAAATCAATCCCAAAAATTGTAATCCTTCTATAATATTATGTACTATTATATCCCTAAAATTTCCTACTCTTGCATACATGGTCTTGGCCCTCTTACTTGCATATTTTTCCAAAGCACTGCCGAGAATATCTTCTTAAAAAACCATTTTTTGGAAGATGTACGTGCCCTCCACAATTACAACCCACATACATATGATTGCAACACCACTTCGGCTCACATGCATACACTTGTTGAAGCATTACAACCCACGTATGCTTGCAAAAGTTGCAAGGAATTCATTGAAATTCACAAGCTATTGGAGGTTTCCCAACTAATCCACCTGTTATAGCCCGTCACCCAATCGAATAAACATCATTTTGGCATATAAAAGGAGTTGTTGGGGTCTCATTTCCAATATAAGCATAAGAAAAATGAAACTCTGTCCAACTTCATTTCCCCTCCTTGCCCAAGATATTGCTTCCTTTTGTGAGATATTGCCTCAACACTCCCTCATGAACCCCTTCTTCCTCCATTTAACCCATTCCCTTCCATAGAAGTAATTAGAAGGGTGAGAGAAGAAGTCCATACAAGGTGCACTTGGAGCATGGTAAAGAGGAGCACAGACCAAGTTTGTGGAATGGTGGCTGACTTAGATTGTAAGGTATAATATTTGTATTATGAATAAAAGAATCACATTTTCCTGTCCCAAATGATGGTGTCTTGACTACTTTTATTGATTTATACTTGAAATTTTACATCTAACCCTAACTTATATATAGAATAACATGATTTTAGTTATTTGTTTTCCTATATTTCGATGTAGGTCATCCTTGAGAGGAGATGTGCAGTCAGTGGAACTTCAAAGTGTGAAGAGATCACCACCAGACGTGGGATCAAAGGTATAGTTACCCGATCTCTTCTTTGTTTTCTTTCTTTATATTAGTTTTGATATGTTTCGGGTAGTATAGAGAATTTATTATATTTTATACGGTTATTCGCTCTGTCTACATCTTGAACCCTAGTGTAGTTAAAGGGGGATTTTTCCTGCTAGAAGAACTGGTGACCATACTGGGGAAGCCTCTAGGGATTTTTAGGGGATTTTGGGTTGTTTGATTGGTTTGTTTTCCTTTCAAGTTTCTTTCAATTTTTCTAAGTTTGTCAAGGGATTGTGGTCACCTTTAGGTGAAATACTAGTTGTCCCTACCCTGTAAGACTACCTGATCTTTTCTTTTTTTGGAAATATACATAGTTGTATGTGCCCTATATTGATTCAACCCACGTACATATGTGCTCTTCTCAATAAACAACCCACGTACATACGCATGCTACCAATGAAACATCATGCATATCTGTTTCAAGAAAATTTTTGAAAAAGAGGGAGCTTTCCTCTTTCCTGCTTGAAGTTTACACTTCTCAGGGTTTTCTTGGATCAATCTAGAGTCTCTGTTTACAGCCATAGCCTGGGTTTAGAGTTTAGTTTACTTGTTTTTATTTATCTTCTTGTGTTTGCTATTTTAAAAAAGTTTTAAGCAAACTATTGAATTGTAGATCTACCTTCTTGGTTTCTTGATTGATTCCCTGCACTTTGTAGTGGGATAAAGGTCTTTTCTAGTCTTGTTTTAGTTTTCCTTTTATCCTTTTTACTTGCTTTGAAAAAATAAAAAGATTTATTTCATTTTTTATCTTTAAAGCAATTCAAAAAAAAAAAATCATTTCAGTTTGGTAAAGTAGTTAGAGTTAGTTATTTGTAAGAAAGGAAAAAGAGTCTGTTTTTCAAGTTCTTTCTTGATTTATTGAAGAATAAGTAGCTTGTATTCAAGTAAAAGTAGGTTTTAGGTTTTCTTTACAAGATCTTTAAAGTTTAGTTAAGAAAAGTTGAGTTACAAAGAGTTAGTTATAAAGCTTTGCTTTTGGATTTGAAGTAATTTTGCTTTCACGTTCTTTAATTTTCTCCTCTTTTTCGTCTCTTTATAATATCATTAGTTTCACCACCATACTCTGTGAGTAAATCAAGCCTTTAAAAGGAATTCTTAATCTAAAATACACTAGAATTTTTTGTTTGTAGGGTCAACCAACTAGTTTAGGTTTAGGGCCTTGAATTAGGTTAGAGAGAAAACTATTCAAGGCCGTTAAATCAAACATTGGGGTCCAATTTAGGGAGTGTTTAAGTCTACTATTGTAAAATTTATCCGAGATCCCCCTCTAACACAGGGGATAAAGACGAGGTCGCGTAAGGAAAGAAAACGAAGATAACCCCTCAAAATTCAGACTGAACGTAGTGGGGAACGCATATTGAGGATCTGTCTTGCGAGTAATACTGACTTCATTTGACTACAGAGCTTCACAAACCTCGAATCCATTCGAGATCCTCTGTTGTCTTCTATACCATTTTCTCTCGATACCCTTGATAGGTTTCAATCTTGTTATCTTTCTCATTGCAATCTACTCGACTTTCGACTATACCTGCCTGGTGACGGACTGCGATTTGGAAACTTAGTTTCCCATATTATAGGGACTTACATAGGTGACTGCGGGTGTATACCATAGTATTTGTGGCAGACGTCGGATCATTCTTCTCAGAGTATACCCGGAGGGTGCTTCCGTGTTCGAGTTTCACTTGCACCAGTTAGTTTCTCTAGTGTTGATTGGCATAATTGTCCTTCCTACTAGATAATCGACTGCTTGATTTTTATTTTAGGAAAATTTTAGTGTGTGCTTGGTGCTTAAACACTAGTTAAGCCTTATTGTGTTGGTCGATCATTTCACAAGGTGCAATATCAATAGCTATGTCGGTCGCGAAGGCTTCAAGGCCTGTCGTTGGTTCCATTGGATCCACCTCCACCACCGTTAGGGTGAAGACATGACCAACAAGGGTCGTTCGAAGCGACCGGGCCATAGGAAACTATGCTTGAGCCTGCTCCGCGAGGAGACTATTCAACTATGGAGGAACCTACCATTTTCGAACTTCAGGCAAAATCTCTCAGGCCAGCTAACACTCTGATCACCGACTTGTCGACGTCGATATTGATACAAGTTATCCCTCTTGAGGTGACACCTTCCGAGCGCGATTTAGTTTTACAAGTGATAATGAAAGAAAATATTGTTACATCATCTAGGAGTCATCATACTCTCATTACGGCTACAACTGCAGGGGGAATCTTACCTCCTCTCCCACCTTCGTCAGTCTAGACCACAATGGTGTTGACTCCCTCTACTTCAGGTAGTGTTCTAATACTATCATCGATGAAGACCACTGCTCCATCTAATCAGAGTGCGATGGGCCCTACATTATCATATGGGATTCCCGACTTTGACTCAAACTCATTTCTTACCTACTCTACCTTACATACCATGGGTCTAGGGGTAGGGAGCTCAAACACTCTCATAAAAGGGTCCACTAGGGGTGCTTCAATCCCCTTCAATGTTATCACTTACAGTGGAGGTCACATACCTCCTCCATCCCCCTCGCTCAGTAGTTATTTCCAGCAACCAGTTAGACTGAATGCTAATTATATATTATTTGGAGCAGGAAGTTTATGAACTTCATCTTACATAATGTTGGTGGGATCTATTTCGTTCTATTTGTTTGACATGTTTGGGAACAAATATTTTTCTTCGGCTATTGTCTCGGCTTGGGGCAACACCAGTTTTGGGCAACAGAACCCTGTGCAAGGTACTTTTCCTTCACAAGGAATGATGAATAGAGTTTTCTCCTCATAGGGTCTTTGGAATCCTTGGCAGGGATCAGTTCCCTCACAAGGGATGTCGGTCAGGGGAAACCCCTTCCATACTTAATGGAACCCCAGGTAGGGCTCCGTACCTATGCCTGTTGGATCGGTTGAGGCCATCCCCTTCCAAAATCCTTGGAACACAATGCAAGGATAAATCCCCATGTTACACATTATTTTCGTCATCCCTATGAATGTTAATGATGTAAACCTATATGTTGCCTTTAGAGGGGTCAATGGCCTGAATTCCTGAAGAAAGAAAGGAGAAGAACTTTCCCTGAGAGAAGAAGTTGTATTTTCTATTGTAAAAACCCTATTTTGGAGGATTTCCACAAGTTTCTATATACAAAGGGTGCGAAAATGATTGATTTCTACAGGTTTCTCTATAGTTAGGCTGTGGAATTTCTACAAGTTGCTCTATAGCTAGGGTGCGATGACCTTCGTACGTGGAAAAATTAGATTTTTCTCGATGCTTCTAGAAGGAGACGATTCTATGGTGAGGTGGCCTCCAAATGGTTTGGATATTACTCACTCTCATGATTTAGTGGGATCATCCTAACCTCCTCACCTTATCCTCTTCATCTTATAAAAGGAGAGGAGCTCTCATGGAGAAAGTTAGCTTGATTGGGTTGGAAATTTCTTGAGCTTTTGAAATTAGTTGTTTTGCTTGATATTGTTATCTTGGTTAGATTGGCTTTAAGCTTTTCTTTGTCAAGATAGATTGTGCATAGCTATCATATCCATGGTCTCAAAATCCTTGGAGAAATAAGTGTGTGGGAAGCAAGGAACTGTTGGAAGGAACCTGACGACATCAAGGCATTTGTTTGTATCTTTCTTCCACATTATATAATATAGTGGCATGTTTCTTTCCCATAAAATCATTTTCACTTTATTGCATAATTCCTTGATCATATGCATAGGTTTTCATTGAATATACTTCTATTGCTTTCACTTTGGTTGGTTTGTGTCTCACTATAGGATCAGTATCAAAAGAACACCGGAGCGAAACAGGAACAACAAAGACATAAGGAAGCGACACTTGAAGTATGTCTCTCGTCCTTTGTTTGGTAGTAAATTCTATGATTAGAGACTAGGGAAAGTGCCAAGGTTTGTCTTGTTTTGTTCTAGATCTAGGTGGATCTAGGGAGATCAGTTTATGTCCGCATTTATCGATTTATCCTACAACAAAATTTGCAGCCATACTGGGGAATGAATTGTTTTCTTATTATTTATTTATTTATTTCTTTGATTTCTTGGTTTCTATTTTCTGAGTCACTGGGAGATCCAACTTGAATCTCTAACTGTTAAACTTCACTGGAAAACCTTCTTAATTTTTATTTTTTTTTCCATTTTTGTTTGATTTTTGCACCCTTCTTTAAGGGATAGTGCGACGACTTAGGATTTCCATACCCTACCTATTTAGACCAGTGTGGAAACTCCACACCCTACCCATATCTGGCCTACGGTGATCAAGGATTTCTGCACTGTGTCAGTCTTCCAGCCCGCGGAAATTGTGAAAAAAATTGTTTTTTGATGGTTTTTCGTGTCTAGATCCGTGATATGGTTATGGGGTGATTTGTTGGGTCTGATTATAGTCTGTTTGACAAAATTTAAATATTCTTTCATCTATCTCTACCTTATTTTTTCTTTGTTTTCTTTTGAAAGGTTTGATCTCTTCCTTTAAGTGTCTTTCTGCTACAAAGCATTGTTTTTTCTTTAGAGTTGTTTGGTGAAAGAATTTCTTTTTCTTTTATTGAATAGTTCGCGTTAAAAGAGAAAATTGTTTGGGTTTCTTTGTTTCATATATATTTGCTATTGATTTTATCTATCTTTGAAACAAAAACGATTTAATTTATTGCTTTATATTAGATTGGGGGCATCCTTTCATCTGTAGTAGCGAAAATTGCATGATTCTTGGCATTTTTTGCTCATTTCTTGAAGAATCTCGATATTGATGAGTTTAGTATATTTTGGGACATTGTGAATATGGGAATGATAAATGTTTTATCCTTCTCGTAGCATAGCTTTCATTGAAATGAAAAGATTGCATCTTCATCTCTTTGCATAACTTTTGAGTCGGTCAAAACACCATATTGTCCACGCCATTTTCCTTTTGAGTAACTACAGCCATAAAATAAAGTGCTTATAAAAATTGATTAGACATTTTTATATTTTTTTGGTAGAAAACCTACATTAGATTAGTTGTAGGGATTTGGAATAGGTGTGAAAGATAACTTTCCAAAGCTACAAACAAATATAGAATCTTGAGTTAGGGAGCGGTGAAATCCACTTATTAGATTTTGTCCTGGGAAGCCCTTCTCACACAACGGTCAATCATGAGGTCACATTGAGACTGGCAGAGTTACTCACCCTGATTTTTTTGTCTTGGTTTATAGATTACACATATTATGGGGGTCACTTGAAAGGTATACCCACAATGATGAGTGGAACCCTTTCGAGTTTATTTCGGGCTAGATACCCTGCCTTTCGCTTGGATTAGACTGTCGATTGTTTCCTCAGGTATCACTGTAGTAGTTGGTAACCTTAGTGGCCTATCTCCTTAGGATATGTACACAAGGTGACTGTGGAGGGGAAAGTCTTCATGATACCTAGAGTTGACATTGGCCAAACACACTCGGGCTCCTTGGAGGGTAAATCAACAATTACTGTGTGGAAGCTTGCACCAAGGCGTAATTCCATTAAGAAGGTCATCAACATAACTTTTCCACCCGCTCTATCTCAACCCATTCTTACTTTGTTCCCATGACGTTGGATTTCATCACTAACTAGTGTGTTCATTGTGAGAAGGTTTTGTTTGCTTGCTTGCTTACTCGATTTTTAGTGTGTGTTGTTTGTTTTCCCTAGTGGACTCTAGATTGGATTTTTTTTTAATGGTGTAAGTTCCCGAAATGACCAATGAAGGAACCTTTTCTCTAGAGAAACCTTTTGTTTTACCTTCTTACAGAAACATTGGTCCTCATCACATCACTACTTTGATCCTTCCAGGTCTCACAATTGGATTACTGGTATGGTTGTTTTCCACTTAGGTATCCCCAAATATAGTTAGTTCTTCATTTGTAAGCACTTCCCCCCAAGAATATCAAACTCATGTTGATCCTTCACCTTCTTCACCAGTAAGATCTTCTTCACCTTCTTCACTTGCAAGGTCTTCTTCCATTTCATCTTCTTTGTCGAGTGAAATCTCTAAAGCTAGTAACTCAGTGGATAAGAAGAAGAAGAAACAGAAGAATAAGAAGAAGAAAAATAAACAAGGGTCCAAGCTTCCAACCATTGCCAGACATGTTGGAAAGCAACCAGTTACTGTTGATCATGCTGGGAGTGTTGATTATGCCAAGAGAAGCCAAACAACCCGTAAGCCCAAGTACCCTTCCAGGATTTGCAAAGGTATCCATCTTCTTAAGGATTGCCCTGGTCTATAAAAGTTTATAGAAGCATGGTCTACACACCCTCGCAAACCCATGTTGTCAGCTTCTGAACAATATGCTGATGACCTCCCATCAACTAGCCAAGATACTGTTGGGAAGAAGAAAAGTAGAGTCAATTTCATGTGTATGTTATGAAAAGGGAGTCATCTAACTCACTTTTTCCCACGTATGGAAGAGGCCTCGAAATTCCTGGAAGACGTGACTGTTTCATAGCCTCAACTTCGAGCTTCTTATTGCAATCTTACTCTTGACCCACCTGTAGTTGATGGAATGATGGATCTGACCCCTTCATCAGTCAGTCTGGTTGATCATGTAGTCGATCTGGTCACACCCTTAGTTGAACCAGTTGACCAAATGGTCAATCCAATCCCATCCTCGGTCGATCCCACTCTCCCGTTAGAAAGTGAAACCCAAGCGGTTGATCCATTTCCACCCGTTGAACCCATTCTCCCCTTGGAGAATGAAACCCAAGTGGTCTATCTGATCTCGTCATCATTCTATCCTAATCTCCCGCTAGAGAGTAAACCTGATACTACCCATGTTTTTCTCATTGATACAGACTCTACTGTGTCGAGGGGTATTCCTCCTTCTCTTGTGAAACCCCCTCCAAGTAATGAGGCCATCAGTTTTGATTAGGGTGTGCTAACTAGACCTCTTCTTCCCTCTCACATTCCTTTCTATATTACAATGCAAGTTTGTGGTCAGGACATTCCTCGAACATTGATAGATGAAGGTGTGTTCATTAGTATTTTGTCCTCGTTTGCTTGACAAGATTTTTGTTGTCCTCAGCTTTCCCTGGTCACGCAGAATATGTTATCTTTTAATAGAAGAACCAATCAACCTTTAGGGACCCTTCCTCAGTTTCCTGTAACTTTGGGAGTTAAAACTGTCTTTATTGGCGTCATGGTAGTCCAAGACCCCTTGGATTTCTCTTTACTCCTTGGGAGGGATTATGTCTATGTCATAAAAGCTATTGTGTCCAGTCTCTTTCGTGTGATATCTTTCCCGCACGATGGAAGAGTGGTGACTATTGATCAACTTTCCTTCATTGGTCCTGATTGGATTACCTACCTTAGTGGTTCTTATATGCAGATGATATCACCCTCACCACATGTTAATTATGTGGCGTTGTCTCACATGACTTTATCTTCTGATGATTTGGATCCATTAGTTGACATGGTGATCTCTTCGATTGAGATTTTAGAGCCTGATCTCTTTACCCCTATTGCAACCCTCGACATGTGTTCCTTCCAGAGTGTGTTTCTTCCATCTAGTGAAGATCTCTTGGAAACCATGACCGAGTTTTGTCCCTGGACATGGTTCCCTTCCAGAGCATTTTCCTCTTGGAAGCCATGATCAAGAAGAGGGCTTAGAGCATGATTTTTTGATTTCAAGCTCGTTAAAAAATGAAACCAGTTGTGAGGATAGTTTTTGCATATTTGTAGAAACCTGGTTAAAAAATGAAACATAGGTTATAAGAATAGTTCTTCTCCTGTGTCAAGCTCATTAAAACATGAAAAAAAGGTCTGGGGATTGAACCTGGATTCGCAAGCATAGTTCTTGTTCCCGTGTCAAGCTCATTAAAAAATGAAATAGTTTTCCCCCTCTCTGTTTGAGTCAAGTCCTTCGTCTAGTATTTAAAGTTTCATTTCATCCACCTTTGTAGTTGGACGAAATGAATCTTGGGGGGAAATGCTTTCACCCTCTGGACTTCATGCTGAAGTTAGAGTTGCTAGTTTCTGAAGCTAGTGGCTAAGTACCAACCATCCCTGTGTTATGCGTTGGGAAGTCCAAGCATAGTTTTCTACAGTTCAAGCTTGTGTAAAAATGAAACCACTTACCTCAAGCATAGTTTCCTCTTGTTCAAGCTTGTGTAAAAATGAAACCAGGTCCAAGCATAGTTTTCTTTAACTTTTAAGCTTTTGTAAAAAATAAAATCTATCCCAAGCACAGTTTTGTTTTGTTTTAAAGCTTGTGTAAAAATGAAAACAATCCCAAGCTTATTCTTTGTTCTTTCCCATGTTCGTAAATACATGAGAATAATTTACCAAGCTTAGTATTTGTTCTTTCGTGTGCTTGTAAATCAATGAGAATGTAACCAAGTTTACTTTTATCACTTTTTTCAGAATCGTAAAGGTTACACAAAAAAGGAACCCCCTAGAGTTTTGTTTAAGCTCTTTTCAGACTCTATAAACATGAAAATTTTGTTGAGTGACCTTGTTCTTTTCACTCTTGTAAAATTATTTGAAGAAAACGTTTGATGGGTGGTAGGTTATCACTTTTTTGGTCTCATAAAACTAATTTACGAAAAAGGAACTGAGAGAGTTCTCTTTAAGTGTTTTTCAGACTCTCGAAACATGAAAAACCCATGAGTTTTCTTTCTTTGGACTCGTAAAACAAACATTGGAAGGCCCATATGGGACCGAACCACTCCTTCTTAGGATTCATTAAACATACTCTGAGGGACTCATCCAAAGGATGATATTACATTTCAAGCATATGTTATCCTCGTCGAGCTTGTGTAAAAATAAAGAGGTACTCACCAGAAATGGTGGGGGAAAACTTGGGAAATAAATATGTCTAAACCTATATTCTATGGAAGAGTCACCTTTGAACATGAAACCCTTTCACTTTCTTTATGTATAGGTTTGGAAAATCCACTTGTCTCTTGATCATAATCCTTTATAAGATTACAAATCCGTCTATGATTCCTGTTGTTGAGTCAGTTTTTCCAAGACAGTTGTCGTGTCATCAACATGTTCAAAGAGAAGTTCAACCCAGAAATCCTTCTACTGCGTCAGCCAGTTCTGTAGTCTTTAAGCCTTTGATCACTTTGACCATGCCTGAGTCAATCCTGAATCACTTGTTACTCTGATCTACATCAAATCGTGTTACCCATTTCGTCTCATTGATGTGGGATACTTTAAGGCCTTCCTGTGATGAGTCTTTTCCTGTCGACTTCAACTCATTATCCAGGAATTAGACTTAAAAAATAATTGGTACCTTGGAACTTGCATGCCTCAATGGTAGGTTTCCTTACTTTCGACAATGGGTTTTTCATTATTGACCCCTGATTGGGAGATTCCGCTGAGTGTTTGACTTCAGCTCATTAATTCACATTCCTTCGATTGTACTAGTGTACCTTGGGAGTCATTGACATTAATAGTGATTTCCCTCATGCTTGTTAATGTTATTCATTAATGACTGGTAATCAAGTGGTTTCTACCATGTTCGACTTCAGCACATGTATTCACATGGTTAGAGTCGTACTATAGAGTGGTGGAGATGAAGACCCTGGATCATTTCTGATAGATATAGGTTGCATTGGAGCATATTCAGTGTGTACTATTGCATAGATACACATTGTATGTCTCGTGGCTATGTTCAAATTGGATTATTTAACACATAGATCCACAGTGTATTTTTGGTGGCTATGTTCAGAATTGATTCATATTGGCATGGATCCACAATGTATGTTTGGTGTCCATGACCTGTCTTACTTGACATGGATCTTTGCATGTCAGCATTTATGCTTTGATTCATTTGTATTCTAAGTATTGGAATGCCTACCTCAACGATGATATATTATTATACTGTATTTCCTTGTTTGTTGGCAGGTTTCCGACCGACATGTTCATTGTTCCCTACACACACACGACAAATTATTTCAGCTATCACTCTGTTCTAACTTCATACTTTGGGGGGATGTATGTTACACATTATTTTCATCATCTCTATGACCATTAATGATGTAAACCTATATGTTTCCTTTAGAGGGGTCAGTGGCCTGTATTCTTGAAGAAACAAGGGAGAAGAACTTTCCTTGAGAGAAGAAGTTGTATTTTCCTTTGTAAAAACCCTATTTTGGAGGATTTCCGTAGGTTGCTATATACACAGGGTGTGAAAATGTCTGATTTCCATAGGTTTCTTTATAGCTAGGGTGTGGAATTTCCATAGGTTGCTCTATAGCCAGGGTGCGACGACCTTCCTATGTGGGAAAAACAAGCATTTTCTCGATGCTTCTAGAAGGATAAGGTTCTATGGTGAGGTGGCCTCCGAATGGTTTGGATCTTACTTACTTTCATGATTTAGTGGGATCATCCTAACCTCCTCACCTTATCCTCTTCATCTTATAAAAGGAGAGGAGATCTCATGGAGAAAGCTATCTTGATTGGGTTGGAAATTTCTTGAGCTTTTGGGATTAGTTGTTTTGTCTTGAGATTGTTAGCTTGGTTAGATTGGCTTTGAGATTTGATTTGTCAATATATATTGTGAGTAGCTATCATATCCATGGTCTCAGAATCCTTGGAGAGAGAAGTGTGTGGAAGCAAGGAACTGTTGGAAGGAACCTGACAACATCAAGGCATCTGGTTGTATCTTTATTCCACATTATATAATATAGTGGCATGTTTCTTTCCCATAAAATCATTCTCATTTTATTGCATAATTCCTTGATCATATGCATAGGTTGTCATTGAATATACTTCTACTTCTTTCACTTTGTTTGGCTTGTGTCTCACTGTAGGATCGGTATCACAAGAGCACTGGAGCGAAACAGGAACAACAAAGACATAAGGAAGCGACACTTAAAGGTATGTCTCTCATCCTTTGTTTGGTAGTAAATTCGATGATTAGAGTGTAGGGAAAGCACCATTTTCTATCTTGTTTTTTTCTAGATCTAGGTGGATCTAGGGAGATCAGTTTATGTCCACATTTATTGATTTATCCTACAACACCCCACGCAAGTTATGTCTTCCAATTACGGGAGTCAGTCAATGATACCCCAATAGATGTATTTTTTGTATGCTAGTCAAGGCCATCATTTATACCATAACCCTGGCCAACAATCCAACTTTTCCTAGCAACCTGGTGCTAGTCAAACTCAAGGACCCTCTTTTCTTGTACATAGTACTCAACCTAAACTATAATTTCTGGAAATGCTACATCTTCCAGACTTGTCGATATTACTCAATGACCCAATTTTTTATGATCCATGTTGCCCCCCCATGATGACTAAGTTTCCCTTAGATATTCTGAAATTTCAAGGCAAGCCTGGGGAAGATCCAGGTGATCATGTGGCAACCTTTCATTTACGGTGCTCATCAAACTCACTGCGAAATGACTCTGTCCAGTTACACCTTTTTTAATGCACTCTTATAGGGGGTGCCACAAAATGGTATATTGACCTCAACCACTAGAGTTATTATTACTTCAATGACTTGGCGATGGTCTTCTTAAAACATTTCTAGTTACCCATGATATATGATGCCAACATCGAATTACGAAACAACTTTGAGAAAACCAAGGCTAACCACATATCAGACCATATCGGAGAATGGAGGCATCAAAAGAGCTTGATTAAGGTCCAAGTCTCTTTGATTTTCTTTCCGAAATGGTTCCTGAAGTCTTTGGTGTCGTGCATATCCAAGGACGCAATAACTTCTGGAGTGTTTTCATAGGAGGAGGCGATAATGAGAGCGCAACATCTTGAAATAATCTACTCTCAATCCGACATGCTCTATGAGATTTTTCCACATGCATTGCAGTCTATTCTTGATAAGGCCAAGAAAAAGTATGGAACCCATGTCGATGGTATTGTGGGCTTAGCACAAGGAAAGTCCACTGATATTTTGTCAAATCAATTGCAACAATTGTCTATACAACATACTATTGCCAGCCAGACCTTGAGTTCAATTGTCCCCCCTACCTAAGTGTCAAATGTTCATAGTGTGCAATTGAAAAACCCTAAGGCCAACCAACAACCCGAGGGAAAGAAGAAACAATGAAACAAGAAGGGTAAAGGGGAAAAAAAGGCTACTAACAATGTTGGCCGGGGAAAAATAGAGAAGAGAAAGCCAAAATATCTGTGTAAACTTTGCACGAAAGACCATCCGACTCATCTGTGCCCTCAACTTGTAGAAGCTTAGAAGATATTGGTGCAACAACAAACTTATATGCTGACGAACCCATTTCAGCATGGGAAAATATGGCTCAAGCTTCAACATCCTCAATTGCAGAGGGGGCTAGTCAAGGACCCCTCACAACTACCAATAATAACCCATCCATGAATATTTACATGATGAATCTCAAGGATAATATAGCGACTAGGGCTCAAGATTACAGAATGTTGGAATATTTCAAAAAGGGAAAACAAGCCACGAACCCACCGAATCCTCTTCAGATTGAGAATTCAGTGAGCGAAACATTGACTTGCATCCTAAAAGGTGCGTTCAAAAGGGATTCTCATAATCTGAATGTGAGGGTCGCCTATAACTACTCTATTGTGGAAGATTTGGAACAAACCCCTTGTACGATGTATTCTTTGGAAGTTCTCCAGAGTTTCCCTTCGTACAAAAAATATTTGTTATCTGCCTTGGGATCAACAAAGACTTGTAACTCGAGAGCAATCATTTTTTATCCAACCGACTTGAAACCTCGTCTTCCTTACCACAATGTGTTTCAGATAGTAGTGGCTTATACCATGAAATATTTTACTCGGAACATTTTCCATATAGTGGTTGACGAGGGCACCTCGACTTGCGTGGTGTCGTTGGCGTGTTAGAAGGACACTAGCCAACCTGGTTTGTCTCCATTGCCTACGTTGCTTACGATGTTTGACGGTCAGTGATTCATACCACATGGAATCATTCCTTATTTCCCACTGCAGTTGGGAGGAAAAACTGTGTGCACCAAAGTTGAAGTGGTTGATGCTCCTCTCGACTACAACCTGTTGTTAGGGAGGAGTTGGACTTATGCGATGCATGCAGTGGTTGCTATAGTTTTTTGGGTCTTGTGCTTTCTGTGCGAGGGCCAGATTGTGACTATTGACAATTTATCCTTCTCCCACCCTGACCCTTCATCAGAGGCTTACACGGTCCCGATGATTGATAATCCTCAGCTCGACATTATCAAAATTAGGTGCTAGTTTGTTTCCATCATTCATGGGAAATTTTGATTACCCTCTACCTTTTGGTGATGTCAAGATTATATCGGTTGTTCCTGACCAGCCTAGGGTTGCATTATTTCAAGTTTCATCATTTCGAATGACTTACTTTAACAATCCGTAGAATCTACCTTCCCCATCAGCTTTGATGTAAGGGATAGGGAATCCTGTAATGGCCATGCCTTTGTCTTCAGCTGAGGTTGCATACAACATTGTCCAGAAAACTTCGGTCAACCCCAATATGAGTCCTCCACAGGAGTTATATCCAGTCCTTGAGCCTATTTGGGCTCAAATTTCCCTTTCCACTATCGATCCTTTAGACCTGGTCTTTGTTATTGGATTAATCGGTAAATGTGGACATAAACAAATCTCCCTAGATTCCACAGGAAACTAGAACAAAAAAGAACAGAATGCACACTTCACCTTAAACTTCATCATCATATGAACTAGTTTAGTGAGGTACAAGTGACATACGTTTTAAGCGACGCTTGATCCTCACTAGTGTCTTCCTTGTAGATCCTTCCTTAGGTTTGCCAAAAAGTAAGTCTTTCCAAGAATCACAAACCAACAAAGAGGGAAAACAAAGATATATGTATTCTAATGAAGTTTATGTATATGATAAAGGAATTATACAATAGAAGACGAGATGCTTATATATGGAAGAAATGCATTACTATATTAAGTGAATAGAAAGTGGATAATACAACCCATGCCTTGATGTTGCAAGGTCCCCTTTCAATGGCTCTTTTATCCAACACACACACCTTTTCTCCAATTCCTTGAATGAAGTAGATACACAATCTAACTCGAAGAACTAAAGCAAATATCTCAAGCATAATATGAAGTATAACTCTCCATAAAAATCTTACCCCATTCAACATTAGCCTTTTCCATGAGATATCCCTAATTATATAGTGTGAAAGAGAGATGGATGAGGAGATTAGGATGATCCCACCAAATCAGAGAAGCGAGTAATATCCAAAATGATTGGAGGCCACCTCATCTTCTAAAAGATCCCTTTCTAGAACATTCATGAAATTTGACTCTTCCCATGCTTTAAGCATCGTCTCACCCTATGCACAAGCAGTCTTCGACGATGTTGTAGTCCAGGTTTAGGTAAGAGTGCAAAAATCATGCATCGTTGCACCCCATGAATATATCAGGGTATGATGACCTTCCTTTATATAGTTTTTGACAGAGGAAATCAAATCACTTTTCCCATGGAGAAAGTCTCTTTTAATATTTTTAGGGAACATGAACACCTCTTGTCAGGTGATCACTGAGGTGACCAAAATAATGTGTAACAGAATGCCCCCCAAAGTATGAAGCTGGAACTTGTGACAACTGAAATACTTTGTAGAATGTGTGTGTTGAAAACAAGGAGCACATCGATCATAAAACTGCAAAAAAACAAGCGTCTTCATAATATCATACCAATTCTGAGGTAGGCATTCCCATGATCAGACTGCAAGTGACTCTAATCATAAATTTCAAGTGAGTCATGGCCACTAAAAATACATTGTGGATTCAACATAGCCACTGAGAATACATTGTGGATCTATGCTCTAAAAGAATTCAAATTTGGACATAGCCACGAGACATACACAATAGATCTATGTGTCATTACTAATTCATGAATACTACATCGCAACCTAGACCAAAATGATAAGATCCATGGTGTTCATTTCCATCATCTTTAAGTACGAATCTAGCCATGTGATTACAGGTGTCGAAGTCAAACATGGTAGAAACCACTTGATTACTAGTCATTAATGAAAACCACTAACAAGTGTGAGGGAAATCACCATTGATGTCAATGACTCCCAAGGTACCCTAGTACAATCCAACGAATGTGAATAATTGAGTTGAAGTCGAACACTCGATAGAATCTTCCAATCAGAGGTCAATTATGTAAACCCACTTTTGAAAGTGAGGAGACCTTCCATTGAGGCATGCAAGATCTAAGGTACTTAATGATTTCTAAGTCTTGTTCCTAGATAATGTGTTGAATTTGATAGGAAAAGACTTGTCACAGGAGGGCCTTGATGTATCCCCCATCAATGACACGAAATATGTAACAGATTTGAATTATATCAGAGTATGAAATGATTCAGAACTGACATAGGGAAGGTCGACATGGTAGAAAATTTATAACTACAGATTGTCGACTCGGTAGAAGACTCATTTAGGTTGGAATTCTCTTGAACATATGAATGACACAACAATGGTATTGGTAGCATTGACTCAAGGAGGACCCAACATATGAACTTGTAGATGGTCAAACGAGAGACAAATGGATTTCCCAACCCAAATACAATGATGAAAGGGGGTTTTCATGTTCAAGAGCGACTATTACTACCACTAACACAAATACAGAGACACATTTCTTTCCCAAATTTCCCCCACCATTTTTGGTGAGTGCCTCTTTATTTTTACGCAAGATTGATATATTCTTGTTGATGTAATCTCATCCTTTAGATGAGTCCATTAGAGTATGTTTAACGAACCCTAAGAAGGATTGGTTCGATCCCATATGGCTCTTTCGATGTTTGTTTAATGAGTCCAAGGAAAGAAAACTCAAGGGTTTTTCAATTTTAGAGAGTCTGAAAAACACTTAAATGGAACTCCATCAGGTCCTTTTTCGTAAACTAATATGAAGAGACCAAAAAAATGATAACCTACTGCTCATCAGATGTTTTCTTCAAGTACTTTTATGAGTGTAAAAAGAACAAGGTCACTCGACCATCTTTTCATTTTTAGGGAGCTTGAAAAGAGCTTTAAGGATACTCCATAAGCTTCATTTTCCATGTCACCATTACAAGTTAGAAAAAGAGACAAAAGACTACTCGATTACATTCTCATGGTTTCACGAGCATGAGAAAGAATGAAGAGTTTCTTGTAGTTTTTCCTGAAAAAACCCTAAAATATCTGTACATGCGACAAATATAAAAATAAACCAAAAAAGGTAGACCCTTGTTCCAACATCTCATTTCTAGACTTTTCCAATATGAAAAAATCAATCACATGTAAAGTTGCTAAGACTTTAGGGTTTGTATAAAGCATAACAATAATATAATATACAAATGAAAAGTGATAAAAGTCGATAAAATAGGTGAAAAACCGCATTTTACCATTTCATTTGTAACTTTACCCAAATATTTCTCCAAATCCCTTTTTCACCCCGATTTTCAACTGTGGATTGTGGATCGCATGATGGATCATTTAACAAATCGTCTCCGCCAAAGAGTTTATCTTCTTATCCTTCATCTTTTCATTGTTTTAAAATTGATTTTCATTGGTTAAAAATGTGCTTTTTGGTCAATTTTTAGGGGTTACCCACGCATTGAGGTCATTGCAGGTGCCCTATATCTAGAAATGCGACGATATAGGATCATCACAGGTGAACCTATAGGTAGGGTGTGACGACGTTGCATTATGTGAATGCACAAGCCTGCGACGTCCGCAGCCAAAAACTTAAAAAGATGAACCCAACTAGAAAAAACCCTAGGAAATAAATTTATGTGTCTAATCTCATCTTATGGTTCCTTGGTAGGATTTCCTCGGTGACTATGTTGGAGTGGTGTTAATGAGAGAATGAAGAAGAATATTACATCATTGGGAATGACTTGGGAACAATTATGGCCCTCACGCAGTGTGGGTTACTAAAATTCTTCAAGATTGAGGGCATGAGAGCCCAGTTGAGACTACTGGAGTACTTGGTTCAAATGTGGGATGTGAACGAGTAGGCATTTCATGTGGGTCCCCACACACTCACCATAGATATAGAAGATATCTATTTATGGACAGGACTATATCGTCGATGTTCACAGGTGACACTTACAGGTAGTAGGGACGACAGTGAGCCCATGGATAACTATGTCCGCCATCATTGTGTGTCGGGTACTGAGAAGCATAACGAAAAACTAGCTATCAGGGATGTACGAGATTTTCCTTTGAGGACTATCCTCTATACTATTACTCACATGGTAGGGAGTGCAGCTCCTCAAATGGCTCTGTAGAGCCATTTTTAGTATGTATTGGAATGTATGGAGCCTAGAGTCTTCAACTGGTACGAAGGGGTCCTAAAAATCATGAAGAAACAACTTACCAAGTGCCGAAATGGTGGGTTAATTTTTTTTGGGTATGGGCCTATTTTGGTATCCTTCTTCCTAGAGAGGGTCCCCGTCTTACATCTGCAAGTGGAGTTGGGCATATCCTCTCCACATGATTCGAGGATGAAGAGGTGTGTAGATCTCATGGCCCGACATGGAGGTGTTCCCATCATCAAATATGACGATGTATTCTTCCAGTGGTTGAGGACTCAACTGCTCATGGTTGAATATTATGTGTATGTCAAGGTAGACTTCCGTGGAGATCCAAAATTGTCTCTTCTAGACGGGTCCCAATGGGGGGACATAGGTAAGAAGGAAATTGTGTTTATATAATGTTTTTATTATTTGAATTATATAACATGTTTTTTTTGTTATTTATCCAATGACTTAATAAAATGCTCTCATCAATGCAGATGTGGGACCATATCGGTCGCCGAGATCATCTCCCATCCAGAGGTGCAGAGAGAGAGGTTCTATAACAACAGTGGTTGTCACAAACCTCGAGGTCGTAGAACATAACCTAGATGGATTGACCATGCATGTCCCTGATGCTACTGTGGATGAGCTCTCAAGGAATTACTAACGCCACACAGTGGGTGTATCTCCCTCCATAGGTTGAATGCTCTATAGAGTAGCACAGGCAGTTTCTTGTTATAGAGAGAAACATCCTTGATTTGTTTTAGGTATGAAGCCGAGAGCTTCACATTTTTTATATTTTGGTCTTAGGACAAAAACACTTTTTGTAAACTTTTATCGTTATGAATATACGACTCCTACTGGTTTACTTGTTTTATGTACAAAGTGTGATTGGATTTTATAAATGTATCAAATGTATTTCTAACACATAATTAGCTAATGCATCTATTAATGTATTTAGAAATCTAGGAATATGTTGATATTCAATGTAATCAAAATGACATTCCAAGCGGTGAATTCGTAAATATACCCTTAACAAGGTAGGACTCTGGATGGAATAAATGTTACTCAAATGTAGTACAGCTAAGTCTGAATCGAGTCATACAATAAGATGATGGATTCCTAGTGAAACAACATCAATCAATAACTCGATAACTACACTGTATTTCATGATATTGTTAGTTGCATGACCAAGGAAAACACCATGTAGACTGATCAAATCATCTGTAGGTTCATATATTGCCCAGGAAACATACACTAAGTTTTGAGTACTATGAATAGCACCATCAGTGAAGCCAATGTAGGGTAGAGAATACACTGACATATGGAAACCAAGCACAATACAGGGTAAGCAGTTGAAAGGTGGAACCAAAAAATGAAAAACAACACAAGAGTATGATACACTAAAAATACACAACACTTACACCAAAATGATTTAAGCATAGTACTTCTACAAGTAAATCCCATTTATGGGTTCACTCAAAGGGATTCCATCATAATCCACCATCTCATAATCCCTTTTCCCCAACACTTGTTTCAAAATATAAGGACCCCACTACATGGGCTCGAATTTACCGACCCCTAGTAAGTCACGATCTTGCTCGTAAATAAGAACTAGATTACCTTTAGAAAAAACACATGGTTTGATATGCTTGTCATATTGGGCTTTAACATGCTTTTTTTAAGTTTCAATAACTAAGGCAGCATAACGATGGGTTTCATCTAATTGTATCAAATACAAAAGAGATTCCTCTTCAGCTGAGGTGTTAGGGAGAAGTTTGATGGCTAGTTTCAAAGATGGGATTTCACATTCAATCGAAAAAATTGCTTTGATTCCATATACTAAATGTAAAGGTGTGAATCCCATGGTAGACTTAATGGATGTCTGATAGGCCCACAATTCTGAGAACAACATCGTGTGCCAATTTGACTTATGAATTACTACCATCCGTTGAAGCATAGTAGTGAGAAATTTGTTAATTTCTTCAACCTGGCCATTGGCCCGTGGATAATAGGGGGTTAAGTTTTCATGTCGAAGACCCAATTTCTCAATAAGTTCAGACATCATGAAATTATGAAAACAACTACCGTGATCAGTAACGATGGATTGAGGGACACCGAATCTAGTAATGATATGATTGAATATGAATAACATTGCAGTTTTCCTGGTATTATCAAATGTAGGCATCGCCTCGGCTCATTTAGTGAAATAATCCATAGCTACAATAATGTATCCCTTCCCCCTAGCTGAGTGAGGGTTTCATGTCATCAAGTCAATGCCCCATTTAGCAAATGGACCAAAAGAAACTACAGGGTGAAGAGGAGCAGTGTGATATCGGATCTTATTGTTGTAGGTTTGACAAGCGTTGCATTTATGGAGGACAGTAATGAAATCCTTAAACAACGAAATTCATAAATAACCAGCTCGTAAGATATTTTGGGAAGTGGCATACCCAAACATGTGACTGCCACTTGCTCCATAGTGATAGTCATTCAAAGATTTCTCGACTTCATCGTAGGTGATACATCGTAGAAATATGGAATCAATACCACATCGGTAAAGTGTATCACTAAGGATAATGTATTGACAGGCTTGATACCAGATATGACGACGATATGTACTAGAAATATCAGGCCAGAAAGTTTGGGTTTGAAGATATATGATAATATCTCCGTACCATATGTTGTCAGAACTAATCAGAAAGAGGGATTCATCAGGTAAGGAATCCTCTGCCACAGTTTTTGTCTCAGTAGAGGGAAGGTCACATATCAATTCAGCAAAAACCAAATACTTCTTTGACTTGGCACGTTCAAACTCCAAATCAAACTCCTAGAGAATAACTATCCATTTAGATTACTTTCCCCCCAACAATTGTCGATTAAGGATATGTTGCATGGGGTTGCAATCGAAAATGACTGTGGTTCTGCGTAATAATATGTAGTGACGAAAATGTTGAACAACTTGAACAGCTGCCAAGGCCAGTTTCTCCACATGTAAATATTTGGTTTCGGTAGTCGTGAGACTCCTACTCAAATAGTATATAACATGTTCATCTTGTGAATTATCCTCTTGGACTAAAACCATAGAAATGTTAGAGTTCAAAGAGGCTAAGTACATGAAATAATCTTGACTATAATTAGGCGGAAACAACAATGGTGTGTGGGTTAAGGCGAGTTTTAAAGATTCAAAATCTTTGTTTGCAGTTTCGTCCCATACAAAATCATAACCTTCCTTGAGAATACGAGTAAATCCTTTCGTTAATTCAACGTAATTCAAAATGAATCAACGTAAAAAGTTTACCTTCTCTTGTAAACTTTGGAGCTCGCGTAGCATGGAAGGAGGAGGTAGATTAAGAATATCCTCAACCTTCAAGGGGTCTACCCAAATCCCATATGTAGACATGATAAAACCCATAAGTCATCCAGATTCCACACAAAAAACACATTTGTGTGGATTCAAACGTATGCGATAATAACGACAACATAGGAAAATGGCCCGTAAATGTGTCTGGTGATCTTGACGATGCATAGACTGCGCAGGTAGACCATCTAGATAGGGTTGTACAATGTGCTTAATGTCATGAAAAGTGTAAGACATAACACACTGAAAATTCACCCCAACATTTTTGAGACCAAAAGGAAGTTTCTGGTATGCAAAGGTTCCCCAAGAGAAAATAAAAGCAGTCTTATGTTGATCCACTGGTAAAATATTGATTTGATTATAACCGAAGAAACCGTCCATCAAGGAGAATATTTCACTCCTAGCATAGTCATCAACAATATGGTCAATGAAAGGGGTTGGATAATTGTCCTTGGGACAAGATTTGTTTATCTCCCTATAATCTACACAAATGTGGATCATGCCTTGTTTCTTGTTAACTATAACAAGATTGGACACCCAATCGGTTAAAGCCACAAGATAGAGAAAGCCAACTTTAAGAATTTGTTCAACTTCAAGCTTAATAGCAGTGACTTTATGTGGATGTACTGGGCGAACTATTTTCCGAATGGGTTTAGCGTTCATGTAAGTCTTAATATCATGCACAACAACATCAAGATCAATACCATCATTTCTTCATAACTCTAGGAAAAAACGTCACAAAATTCTTGGAAAAGGTCTTTATAAGTGAAGACCTCATCAATAGAGAATGAGCCACCGATATGAGCATTTTCCATGACCTTGATTTTAATCGATACATCAAGAGGAAAGGTAGGTGAAATATTACACAAGTTCCCTTCATACAAAACATCGTGTGTTGACTTAGGAACAAGAGAAATAACAACAATGGTAGACAGATTTGAAATATGTTGGTAACTCTCTATGGTGTCACGTTCTAGGAAGAGAATAGATCGATGATGCCCATCGTCCCATGGAGTTTAATCCATATAAATGACCGACATGATCATCTCATCAGTAGGAAATATCATGTGGAATGGATCATGATATGTATCACAGAGAGGAGGAGAAGGATTTGCCGATTGAATAATTTGATAAGATGATTCCACTGGACTTAAAGGCATCTTGTCACCGTAACAGAGATAATCACCAGATTTAGCTACTATCCACGGGTCATAAGACTCAGGGGTTTCACGAACAGAGCTTGAGATCATGTTAATCGAGGCAAAAAAATGAGGAGGAATATTGGGTGGTGGGATAGGAAAAGTACCCATCAAGGTTGAATATTTTAAAAGACCCATGCCGACGTTCTCATAACCGGGAGGTGTTTTCGAAATAAAAGTTACATTTCTAGTACGTGAATTAGAATTAAATAAGGCCAGTTGGTCAACAGTGATGACTTTTCCTTGGTGTGGAAAACATAACACTCAGAAAAGAGTAGAAACAACTGTGCGCATGGAGTCAATCTAGCTATGACCAAGTAGAAGGTTATAATCAAGAGGTGCATCAAAGACCTCAACCTCGACGTTAACCACTTTACCTTCTAACGTAATAGAAAATGTAGGAAGAACACTGTAAGGTTTAAACCCTGTACCATTAAAGGCTTTAAGAGTATTGTGTGACGTGGTAAGGGTAGGAGAGCCAATATCTTTCTAGAAAGTGAAGGACATAATGGAAGTCGACGCTCCTGCATCAATAATGATTCGACAAATATTCTTATTTTCCACAACAACTTGGATCTGAAACACTAATTGAGGAGGAAGCCTTAGAATATCATATTCCAAGTCAAATATTATTAAATTAGTATCGACAGGATCAATTCCACCGATAGCCTTTAATAGTGCCTTCTGTTGAGTAGGACAACTTTGAAGGACTTCGAGAGCCAACAACTCAGAGGGTGCTTGCACAAGGCCTTCTACAATACTTTAGTTTTGGGAAGCACATTCATGAGGATTAAATTAAGTATTTAGAACAACACCCTTGGGAGGGGGACGAAGAAATGTATCTAGACCCAATCATTCAATATGAAGAGGACCATTTGGAGGTGAAGTTGGGGAAGGAGGTTAAACCAATAGAGGTGGTAAATCATCAACTTTCTCTTTCGAAGGAGAATAATCTTTGGCTCGAGTTGCGAGTGAAACTTCATTCTTCTTGGAGTCACCAGTACATGTAAGTACATAAGATGAGGTAGAGGGATAGGGTTGGTCATGAATGACCAATTGGGCCTGCTACTAAGAAGGAAACTATTGTGACAAGATGATGGGTGTAGAAGGCTTCTTGGTCCCTTGCAGGAACTTAGTAACCTCAACATGTCATGGACAATATTTCATATAATGATCATCACCACAAATAAGAAAAAGGGTAACGAGGTTTACATTTATCTTTGTCATCAACAGGCTGTGTTTTGGGCTTCTCAGTTTGTTGATTATTATTTTTGTCCTCCTTATTATTACCCTTCCCTTTCTTTTTCTTTTTATTTTTATTTTTATCGGTAGGTGTAGATTGAACCAAATTGACTTCAGAAGTTTTATTGGGAGAAGGAGTAGGAGTAGGATTATTTTGTACATTAGAAGTGGTAGACTTGGGATTGGTATGACCATCTTGTGTAGACTGGGTCTCAGCATGAAAGGTGCCAATCAAGCCATCAATAACATGAAAAGCTACTAGAGGTGTTGGGGTAGGATTTGTATATGGACGAGGAGCATCAGGAATCAAGTCGTATAGGGTGCCTATTTTAGAATAAACGAGATCTAGATACTGATCATGACTAATCACCTGCTCTTCAGTGATGAAACCACCTATGGCAACATCATGGGCTATAGGACCAATGAGTGATTTGGTACACCACTCAACCAACAGTTGATTAGGAAGGGGAACTTTGATTAAGCATCTTCTCCTCCTCCACACATGGATATGATCAGATATATGAGTAGAAGAGGATTGTTTAAAAGAACTCACAATTTTATTTCATGTCTCGTATCGAATTGGCAACTGGTAATGCATTAAGAATTCCATGGAAAAAGTGTTAAATTCATTAAAGAATCCTCATGGTAGCTCAATATACCACTTGGCTTCCGAACCCATGAGAGTTTGTTGGAAAAGTCATAATCTTATAGAGTCATCCATCAATGAGTTGGATGAACACCAAAGATGGAAAGTCATGACATGATTATTTGGGTCTTGTCTTGATCGACCATCGAATGTAGGAATGTTAGATGGTAATTTGGCCGGTATGATGGGCCAATAAGGAGAATGAAAAATAGGATCATTCAAAATCCTAGATAAATTTGATAAATCCAAAGTAGCAAGAAAAGAAAACTGTCTGTTCACTTGAGGAAACTGGTAGTTCTAAGGAAGAGGTCCTATAGGTATACTAGTAGGACCATAAGCAGTTTGTAAATAATTAGATAGTCCTGACAGATTCAGATGTGGAGGATTTTGGGTCAAATAACCAATAGGGTTTGGCTTATTAGGTATGTTCCCTTGGAAAGGAACATTAGAAACTGGGTTATGGCCTCCAACTTGAGGTTTCCCCCCAAGTTGAGGTTGTCCCCCAATTTGAGGTCTCCTCCCAAATTGAGGTTGCCCCCCAAATGGAATCTAAAAGACATAAAAGACAAAATGAATGGTTTCCCCAACTAGGTTGGGGCCACTAGGGCTAGGACAATTAGATCCTCTAGACAAAGGTGGAGGAGGAACGTAAGGCCCCCTGGATAGAAATCGGGTAGGTGTAGGAACAAAGTGACTAGCAACATTATACCTAGGAGGAACAAAAAGGTTAGACCCTCTGGATGGATTCTGGCAATGAATAGCAATGGAATTATTCAAATCATTATACCCAAGGGGAGGTCATGGATTTGATCTAAGAGAAGTGGCGTTCCAATAGGACCTTGAGTGACAACCACATTTCCAGTGGAAATAGTCATAACTTGTGGGACCATGGTAGGGTTGGCGATCTGGAGAGGAATAATTGAGTGAGAACCAATTAATAATTGGTCTGGAACCATGACAACATTACTGGTTGTGCCAATGAACTGATCTAAAGGTACTGTATAAGCAGTGAAAGTCATAAGAGTTTGTGATGCCAGGAATTCTATTTTATCAAAAATATCGTGTCCCGAGGAGGTTTTCCAAAACACTCCAGTATTACGAACTAGGGTTCTAAATGACTCACTCTGAAATAGTGGATCATCTACCCCAGACTCAGCGTTAAGCCCAGTACTTCAATATTTTCATTAACAACAAGTTCTCTCGATGAATTCATTCAGATCAAATGTGAATCTTGTATAACACTCAATAATGAATTTGGGGGAAGTATAGATTCCTCTAAAGGAGTGTAACTTCCAATCTCAGAGGCTACTTCATTATTGAATTCTCCTTTAGGAGAGCCCTATGGTGAGTTAGGAAGAAAAGGGAGATAACCTTCTAGATCTTCCGAAGGTAGCCCTTGCATCCTACATGAACGATGAAGGCCGATGTTGTCCACACCAAATAAATAATGAAACAAATCTATGGCCAACTAGAGAAACCAACAACACTCACTAATAAAATCTAAAAATCAAACCAAGAAAACAAACCTTCTTATTTTGAAGTCACTAGCTGGTGATGAAATCCAACATCGCGAAATCAAGACAAGAAGGGGCTGGGATAAAGCAGGTGGAAACATTACGTTGACGACCTACTTAAAGGACTCACACCCTGGTGCAAGCTCCCACACATAATCGTGGGTATACCGTCAAAGGAGCCCAAGTGAGTTTGGCCAACATTGATTCTAGGTACCGTTAATACTTTCCCCTCCACAGTCACCTCGTGTAAAGACCCTAAATAGATAGGCTACTAAGGTTACGAATTACGACAATGATTCCTAGGGAAACAATTGATAGTCCAATCCACACGCAAAGGCAGGGTATCTAGCCCGAAATCAACTCGAGAAGGTATCCACGGGATTTTATTCTCAAGTGACCCCCAATAATACACACAATCTATATACTAAGACTGACAAAGCAGGGTGAGTAAATCTACCAGTCCTAATGCGACCTCATGATTGACCCTTGTGTTAGAAGGGCTTCCCAGGACAAAATGTAGCAAGTGGATTTGAACTCTCCCTATCACAAGATACTATTCTGGTTTTTGATTCTTTGGAGAGTGTGCCTTACAACCTACTCCAAAAGAACTATCCTAGATAATGTTGGTGAAGAAAATTTCTAGAAAATAAAAGATGCTAATAAATTTAAAATTACACTGTATTTTAAAGGCTGTTGTTTATTCAAAAGGGAGATGGAAATGAAACTGATGACGTATGTGACCTTGACCCAATAAAATGCAAGAAGAGATGAATATGCAATCTTTCAATTCTATGAACTCTAATTACAATAGGGAGAAGATATCTCTTTTTGAAATACAAAATCTACGAAACTCAATTTCTCAATTTCGAATGAACAAAATTCCAAATAATCATATGCTACGATTTTTTCCAATTTTATCTTTTGACAAATATCTTGAATGCAATAATTTTCTTCTGAAAGATCACTAAAAAGAAGAATGACTCCAGTTCTTTCTTTCTCAAATTAGATCAAATATGTAATGAAGAAAATAAAGCGTAATCTAAGAAAATTAACACATTCTCAACACAATTCCCAAATCAAACCCATAATGTAGACAAAAACATGAAATGATAAGAAAGTCTTTTGTCAAATGCAAACAAAAATGTCTCTCAATCAATAAACAATCTGGAAAGTAAAAACAAACCAAAACTTCAAATAAATCAAGGACTCTTTGTCAAACAAGCACTTAGGACCGAGATCTAGAGATTATATCGTTGCGACAAGAATCAAAAGCAAAACTTACAAAATTTACGAAGAAAAACTTTCAATTACTAAAAATCAATCAAATGCAAGCTTCAAACTTATAAATCAATCAATCACTGGTATCAAAAGTTCATCCTAGGAAATTAAGGAAAAATTGGGTGGAAAAAATAAAAATTGATTATCTCCAACAATTCCTACAGGAATCATCGCAGGTGACAATGGAGCACAGTACGACGATCTAGGGTCCTCGCATGCTTTCGATAGCATACAGTGTGACATCGTCGCACTGGTCTACACTAGTAGAGTGTGACATCAGAGGGTCGTCACGATCTGTCTATATAGTACAGTGCAACGATCTCTGTAACTAAAGGAAAATGGAAAGACAGACAAAAAATATTACTGAACCTTCAGACCCAGGGAGTCTAGATGGATCACCCACAGACTCAGAGAATGAAATTGACAAAAAGAAGGTAGGCTAAAAGTAAATAAGAGGAAAAAACCAAAATAAATTCATATCCCCAGTATGGTCGCCAATTTTTTTATCGTATTAATCGGTAAATGCGGACATAAATAGATCTCCCTATATTCCACAGGAAACTAGAAGAAAGCATAACAAAATGCACACTTTGCCTTAAACTTCAGCATCATATGAACTAGTTTAATGAGGTACAAGTGACGTATGTTTTAAGCGATGCTTGATCCTCGCTAGTGTCGTCCTTGTAGCTCCTTCCTTGGGTTTGCGGAAAAGTAATCCTATCCAAGAATCACAAACCAACAAAGAGGGAAGACAAAGATATATGTATTCTAATGAAGTCTATGTATATGATCAAGGAATTATACAATAGAAGATGAGAATTTTGGATTACTTAGAGGGGGGGTGAATCAATAATAGATCAATTTAATCCTTTTTAACCATACAATTCAAGTGTTATATCAATGTAGCATTATCATCCAACAAATGTAGAGTAAATAAGTAATAAACAAATGAACAACCATACACATACACAATACACCAATGTTTTATGTGGAAAACCAAAGCAGGAGAAAACCACGAAATGCTTTTTCTTATATGTCTTGAATAATTACATTCATTGGAAGCACCAACTTCCTTTGTTCTAGATGCAACTCGAAGGAGGCTCCAACCCCCTAGTTTCTTCAACTACAACTTGAGGGAAGCTCCAAATCCCCAATTCTTTGGCTACAACCAGAAGGAGGTTACAAAACCTTATGTTCTCCAGCTACAACCGAAGGGTGGCTACAACCACCTTTCCTTGCCCCATCCAACTTCCTTGACGTATAAGTAGAATGATGGAACCACTGTCACACTATCACTGTGAGATATACTGCTGTAAACCTGTACCAATCAACTTGTAATAAACCTGTACCATAAACAAGTGCATCAACCATGCACCAACCTGTACCTCAACCTGTAATCAATCTGTACCATAAACAAGTGCATCAACCATGCACCAACTTGTGCAAACCCTGTACCATGAACAAGTGCATCAACCATGCACCAAACCTGTAAAAAACCTGTACCATGAACAAGTGCATCAACCATGCACCAAACCTGTACAAATAACCTATCACAACAACCTGTCCAAACAACCTATCAAAACAACTGGTCTCATCTATCTTATCAACCAAATCAGGTCTAATCACAAATATCAATCACCAAGACAACTCTCAAATATGTGGATCATCAAACATAACACAACAACTCATAATCATCACCAGGATCAATATGTGCTTCTAATAATATACCAATACAAGTATGCTACATCATTCATAAACCATGTGTCAACAATAATAATAACAAGTTCCTCCAACCATGTAAAAAGTATGTACCAATCCAATATCAACTACTCATCAACTATGACTCATCAAGATGTACCAAAATCATCAACTATACACCTCATGTATGTGCCAACTCATCAACTACTTGTCTGAACCATGTACCCAACATGTACCTCAACCAAAATCCCTCATCAATTTCATCATCCAAATATGATTTGTAACTCTGTAATAGAACTAGTGTATATGATCACATACCTGCAAACCTTCCTTAACTTTAACAACAATAGACTATCATTTTCATCAAACTTTTCTTTAGTCTCACATGACTAGTTTTGGTTTAGTCAACAACCCTAACTTGAAATAGTCATAACTATGTACCTGTAATGAATAAAGATCTAAAAATAGTACATAATGTTATTTAGTGTGTTTTGTGCAATTCCTCCAGGTGTCACTACTTGGAACCTATCAAAAAAGGAGTTATAGAAAAAATGACATACCTTGTTGAATTTTGGCTTATTCTAGAGAGAAAAATTGTAGAGAGTGCCCCACACAGAATATTTGTTTTATGGATCTGAAAATTTTACACAGAATACTAAATATTGTGCTCTAACCAAAACTATTTGTCTTACTTAATTTATATCTGTTATGAATAAGTTATCACATTTTTTCCAGAAACCCCTGCTTTACAATAGTTTCAGGACTAGCCACAAACCCTGTTTTCCATGGAGTGTAAATCCAAAAATACAACGACCCACAAGCTGAAATTAGTACCACAATTACTAGGATATTTTTTCTCAATGGCCTATCAATTCCATGGTCTGAATCATTCTAGAAAAAAAGTTATTACGAAAATGGTGAGATGACCTGTAAATAACATACCTTAGAAAGCATCATCAAAAGAATTTATCCTCCCTTGAATTTCAACCTTCTTTACTTCACCTTATCTATGAAATTCAGCTTAGATACCCTTTCATTACCTCACTCACCTGTAGATATTCAATATTCTCAAGTGTGATATAAAATTAGAGATCCTTTCCTCTTATTTATACTTTCATGTAGCTTCCTCAAGGGGTTACCTTTTAACCATCTTAACCCACTTTCCTTATTTTATGGTTAACCAACTTCTAACCACTTGTCCAATTACTAATTTATATGTTAACTTTATTATTTAAATAATTTATTTTGTATCCACTTTGACTTATAGTACACTCATCACTTCACTTTACCTCAAGGGGTTACCTTCTAACCATCTTAAACCACTTTCCTTATTTTAGGGCTAACCCACTTCTAACCACTTG
>ML806276.1:14409-56972 GCA_009831015.1 Picea engelmannii
ATGGTTGAATAGAAATTTGTGTTTTCCTACCTTATAACCCAGATGGTAAGATTAGAGATGGAGCATATGATTATTATTATTCAACGTTGTTGTAATAGAAAGGAAAGGATGTGGTTATCTTGTTGTGATGTCGGTGTAGTCTCGTGACATTGTTGAGACATCCTCAGTGGAATGCCCAGATTCTTATGCATTATTTTACTCGGAGTTGTAATAAGGGTTGTTGTTCCTTTAAGTAATGTTAGAAATGGGGTTGTTGTCAGAGTCCTCTTATCACGCGCCATCCGTGAGGGGCGTATTGTTCTTCCCTTTTACGCTGTCCTTGTTTGTATTCAGTTAGTTGCTTAGAGTGTGGTGTCGGGTGGGATGTAGACACCTCCATGTTCCTCAGAACAGTCGCCAGCCCTGATACCTTAAATGGTTAAAGACGATGGGAAACCGGGCTTGAGCATTGCTTATGTGTCTTGGAGGTCCTAACCTTGTAGGGTAGGACGGGCGGGATGTCAGTCGTATTTATCAGTCAGGCTTACTTGTCGCTAAATGTTTGCATGGTGCACCTTATGCCTATGGTCCTACATTGTTGTGGTTGCTCGTCGTATGCCTTTAGTATTCTTGTGATGAACATCGTGGTTGCGTCTTGTCAGTTGTCCAGGGAATTGCACAGTTATGTGTGTTGTTACTTATTCACGCGCGCACACACCTTAACACAATTTTTTTTTTTCACCTGTTACTAGATTGGTTGTCATAATGAGGCGGTACGTTACAAGAATGCACCATTTGAGGCATGGATGAGAATGAGTGTTGGACAAGAAGTTTTGGATACAATTTTGGTAAAAATATTAAGTATAGAAGAATTGTGCAACAGAAGAAGGAAGACTAGGGAGTGCACAGTTAAGGTGCATCTAGAAGTACAATGCGTAGTAAGAAGAATAAATAAAGGAGACAAATGAATAAAGGAGAGAGAGGAATAAAGAGAATAATAAATCATGAGAAAAAATAAGGCGAAAAGGAGGGATCACAGGTCGACATGCTAAATCTAGAAGGACGTGCAAAAGACTGAAGAAAATTAGTCAGAGTACAAAAGAAACATGCAGACAGAAAAGAGGGTGGAAGCACCCTAAAAATCCAGTTAACTGAAGTAGTCATGCATTGTAATAGGGTTTTGGGATGAACAAAGTAGAGTTTTAAGCCTTAGATTGTAGGTATAGATATGTAATGTGTTGGGAGAATAGGGGTTCCTGATAGGTGGGTTCCTGTGTGTTGAGTTCTCTACTAAGTATTGTATGGTTATGTTGTGGTCTGTTGAAGAGAGGGATCGATGTATGAAAGTAAGAGAGGATGCATATAGAGAGAGGATTGCATTGTATAACAACTAGGATAAGAGAAGATAAATATAACCATGATGTATCTTTGCAAGAGCAGTGCACAAGCTTGAAGAAATTACCAACCACATAATAAAGAAGTTGACTATTATCACAGACATAGCCGAGAGTTGGGTGAACCACGTTAAATCTCATGTTAACTGTCTTTTATATGATTGTTAAGATAATCTGTTTGGATGCATATTACAATAGATTTATCTTATTTGTAATAATGGGGTAATGGTTATGATTGTGACAGTAATGAGTTATGTAGTAATATGGAATATAATGGTAATATGAACCTAAGATCCACTAAGTAATAGAATAAGAGAACTTGTAGAATAATGCACAAAGAACAAATAATCAAGAATGAATGGAATAATAACCTCCCATTCCCTCATTATTGTAGAAACTTGGTTCTTGCACTCCCAAAAGATACCTCAGGTGAGAATTCATCTGTGTAAGCAGGTGATGCCAAAATGGCTAGTGTCTGGTGGGTTTTGTTGGTCAAATATAAATTGAACCTAGGGTCTTACAAACTACGAGTAGCATGAACAAATGGTTCTGTTGCAAGGACCTGGAATTTGTGATTGAGGGGATGATTTGGAGGTCGACTAAGAAATAGATATTAGAATGGTTGGAAATGAAGGAACGTGAGTTTTCTCGACAAGAGAACATAAACCTCAGATGCGTGACAAACAATGGATGCAAAGGTATGTGTATACATAACGACATGAAATTTTATTTGGCGAATTTCCAATTATTCTGACTGAGTGGCTAGAAAGATTAGTGTAGAATAATGGATGTTACATAACTGCAAGACCGATGAATTGAACTGCTAATTTGGTAAGAGAGATGAATTATGTAAGTAAACCAACTACTTTCAAAAATGACTTTTGTTTGGATAACATACTAGGAAGATACATTATAGAGTTTGTCATAGATTTTTCCCAATCATATAGTGTTGCAGAAAGGAACTTTTTCAAAGGTATGTGCAAAAGGTTCATGGAATAATTAGGTATGTGGATAAATATGTTGTTGTGTGACAAGTGCGTGATGACAATGGAATCTGACTGCTAAAGGGCTTCACGCACATAGGGGAACCAAGGGATGTAAATATGATAGTTTGCGAATATGAGAGAATGAAGGAAATGATGAAGAATGAAGGGAGGGATCAGGGAAGCAAGAAGAGGGTATACCAAAGGAAGAAGATGAGTTTAGAGTGTTTCATGGTGGAAGGAGGTACAAGAGGTGAAATATTGGGTTTGGTAAAGGAGATTCGTGCAAAGAGAAAGAGGAGAGAGAACCTTGTGTAATAATCCAAATCGTGTAAATACCACATTTAGGAGGAGAAGAAGAGGATTTCCAGTCTAGTCGAGTAATAGAAGAACCAATAAATCCTACTCAGAATGAGCCTTGTATCGAATCCACAACCCCATGTGTATCCCCATAATCAAAGATAACAGTTGAATAATTATCAAAAGCACTTATAGTTAGCCAGGGAGTACACAGTAGAAGCAATCAGAGCAATGGAAGTAGTGCTCATAATCAAAGTCAACCAACATCACCAAGAAGAGGGACTACACAAAGCAACACGAAAGGGGTAAACAACACACTTAGACTGCATGAATTCCAAGGAGTTGGGTCAGAGGACCTAGAACAACATGTTTTTGTTTGTGATACAATTTGGGCTCTAAAGGAATGTCCAAGATGAGGCTGTGAAGATTACGCAATTGGAAATAAAATTCAGAAGCCGTGCACTAGTCTGGTACATGAAGTTGCAGAGTACCATGCCTACAGGATAGGATAGGACTTTGGAAGAGATAAGGCAAGTGTTATTGAAATATTTCAAGAAGACAAAGTTAGAATAATAGTACATTACAGAACTAAAGGAGATTAAACAGGTGCAAATAGAGTCAGTGTGAGACTTCGATCAAAGGTTCAAGGACCTAATGGGAAGGATGATTTTTTTAGATCCCATATCAACATCATCAAGAATGGTTTATTGCAGGACTTATACTACACATTTGCAGGTCGTTGATTCATCAGAAGGTTGTGTCATAACTCGAGGCACTAGAAATTGAAATCATCCCCTGTAGGAGGCAATGGAGGAATGAATCAAGCTCAGAAACATTTGGTTGCATTAATGATTAAACTGGAAGATATTACAAAAGGGAAGGAGAAACATGAACAATTTTGGTGTACCAAGTGTAGGACTGAAGGCCATCATAAGGACGAATGCTAACATTCACGTATTATTTGGAGACTGGAGCACTGAATCCATTACCATGAGGGGGGTATTGAGAGATATGTAAGAAATGGGGCCATCACCCAACTTAGTTTCCATTACTATATAAGTATCATAGTACACTAAGGAACTTGTTTTGCAGTTTTTGCATGTTTGTGGGACATGAAGAGAAGGATTTTCACATGTTCGAATTGATGAGGGAGAGCACTTCAGATATGTACCTGATTCAAGAGGAGAATGTTGTAGTAGAAGGAGGTAGTCTAAAATATAATAATCAAATAGGATTCAATCTAGGGAACAAGGGAAACTTTGGTAGAGTTTGAGGCAGAGGAAATTTTTGTAGAGGAAGAGGACAGATTATATGTTATAACTGTAATCGACTGGGACATTTAGACCATGACTTACTAAATCCATGTAGAATGTTCACATACTACAGAGCACTGGATGATGCAATTAAATATTTTCCTCAAATAGTTGAAAAATGGTAGGAAAGAAGAAATCATAACTACAATCCAAAAAATAATGTACACAAAATATCATCTGAAAGATGCAATGAGGGACCAAGAATTGTAGTTTTTATGCATAGAGGAGAAAGGAAATGGGATGATATGAAGAATGGATGAAAGAAGGCAGAGCAATGGGTAAGGAAGTCAGTAGGGCCCATGCCAACCTTTGATCCTCATTAAGAAAAAGAGACATATCATATGGACATAAATGAGGTACTTGGACAATATTGGGGAGCATCAACCTCATTGGTGACTCGTGTCATAGATCGCATTGTGTGAGAGAAACCAACTTGGAAGGTAAGCACGCTAAAAAAATTCCCGAGGATTTTTCTTTCGTGATTCTTATATTTTTTCGAGATCTTGTGACAAGTGCTAGAAGTTTCGTTGGGAAAGAACGTCTTTTTGCTATGCCTTTACAACCTGTCCTCCCCAAATTTCATTTTTCAAAATGGGGTTTGGACTTTATTGGTCCTATTAATCCTCCATATTTAGCACGACAAGTTTTTATCTTGACAACTACATATTATTTTATGAAATTGACTGAAGTTGTCCCTCTTAAGCAATCGCAGGATGAGCAAATGATTTCTTTTCTTGAAACTAATATTTTTTCCATATTTGGACTTCCTTTAGAAATTATTATAGACAATGGTACTGCCTTTATTTCTTCTAAGATGACCCATTTTTTAGCTAAATTGGGGGTTAAACATTTTATTGCATCAACTTATTATCCCTAAGGTAATGGGCAGGCCAAGTCTACAAACAAGAATCTGGTTAGAATTATGAAGAGACTCATTGAAGATACACCTCATCAACGACACACTCTCCTCACTTACACCCTTTGGGAAGATCGCACTACCACCAAGGTGATCACTAGTTGCACTCCTTTCCATCTTGTTTATGGTCAAGAAGCCATTCTGCCTACCGAGACAAAACTTTCCTCTCTAAGGTTAATGCTACAGGTTGAAGAATTAAATTATTCTGATGTTTCTCAAAGAATGAATGCACTTTTGGCTTTAGAGGAGAAAAGGACATTTTCCTTGGATAATATAAAGAGAAGACATCAGACTGTTAAAAGATGTTTCAACAAAAGTGTCAAGGCTGCCAAATTTAAAGTTAATGAGAAGGTATTGTTGTGGGATTCAACTCATGGTGATAGAGTAAGGAATTCAAAGTTCCAAAATTTATGGTTGGGTCCTTTTAAGATCGCTTTGTCATGGGCACAAATTATTACATCCTAAAGGACTTACAAGAGTGATTCTTTTCCTATAGCACTAATGGTTCCCTCTTAAAACACTACGTGGAACCAACTTAAAAGTTTTAACGTTGTATGGAATGTTTTCTGTATTATAGTTTGTTTTATTCGCTCCGATTCTTCATTTCTTTTGTTTCATTTCTATTATTTCATTTATGCTTATTTCATTTATGTTGTTTCATTTCTGTCATGTCTTTCCTTGCCATTTTGTTTTATTTGACTTCATTTGTTGTCAAAATAAAATGTTGGATCCATTTTTCCACAACGACACTATTTTACAAAGTATTGTTAATCAATAACAATCAAGTTACACAACTGTCATGATGTTCCCCTTGGAAGCATCATTGAAATTGTTGTCTGCTTCATCTACTATTTTATAAGATAGTTGGTTTTATCCCTCTTTTACTTTCCTTTTCTTCCATCCATTTCAAGATTCAAAAGAGCATATCAGAAAAATTTTCTCCTTGAAATCAAGAACACTTTACTATTATTAATCGAATGATTATGCTTACAGGAATAAACCCCCCCATACTTAACACTTTCCATGAGTTATTCCAAAATTCTTGGTCATTTTCCCCTTAAATCTGCTCACTTCCCCCTGTTGCATAATCATTTCTATGTATATATTCTTGATATGATGTTATTGGTCTACAAAACTATACATTTTGAGCTCTTAATTTGTTGGAAATAGATTTCTTTGTGGAGTCGCCAGTTTGTTAACGATTAAAATTGCAATGATGATTTTCGCTCGCAAAGGATTTCTAAATCGTTATTATTTAATTATGATAACAATATAATACTAGTAGGTGGGACCCCCTTGTAGACTATAGTAGCAAGGATAGACATGTTACACTCATATGTTGTTGATGTTATGATGTTGCATACATAGTCCTATATTCTTTGATGCAGTCTTGGTTTAATTTGATGTGATAAATGGGTGGTTGTGGCATTATTTCTAAATGTTGATGGTATTTACTTGTGATATAGAACAGTTCCATTGGTATGAGGATCATGTTGGTTACAGGTGCTTTGTTATGTATGTTATAACATTGATTACTAATATTGATTACTTATCCATATATATCTATGAAAAAAAAATCAATAAAATGGGAACTTGATTAAAACAAAAGGAGAAAACTATGGAAAAGTTCTAATGCTATGGAAAAAGGTCTATGTATAGACCTTTGTGACAATGGTGACCTGCCTTTTATACTATGTGTTTGGTTAAAGGACTATGCAATTTTTATTAAAAGTTGAATGGAGGTACATATAGCAATGTTGATATGTGGTTATCGTATGGAGTTATGACAAGAGGTTAACATATAGGTATGATATATCTCGGGTGGCACACTATGAAATTGATATGGTATCAAATATTTACGATGGATATTGCATTGAATTATGCATTGGTTATAGTTTGATTTTAATGGTGGATGAAATGTTAGTGGGTTGGCTCATACATGGAATTGAATAAGGTTAGGTAAGGAAGCGACGTGCATTTACTGCACATCACTCCAAACCTCCCTTGAGCCCATCACCCTATCATTGTTGCATTGTTGCTCTTTTGGTTGTGAAAACTCCATGTTTTCAAGATTGCAAAGGGAAAACTCGATCAGTTCGTCATTGAAGTGATTTTATCACAGGTATTGTTATTAGCTTTCCATCCATGATGGAGTCTCCTTATTATGAATCAAATGGTGGCTAAGGAATGCATGGGTTCTGTGTTTTATTAAGGTTTTGAATGAGTGTAAATATTGTGTTTTGGGTTTTCTGTGATTACTGCGAAATATTGGCATTTGCAAGAGGAGTAATGGGTGTGCATTGGTTATTTATTGGTTAGCTTGGTTTTTATGATGGTTCTTTGTGAAATAATGGTGACAATGGTGCAATGAATCTCTGTGTTTTATGGTTGAAGGGTTTTAACCACCAGGTTGTATTTCAATGGTTATAAACTTAGTTCCCTCTCATTCATTTTCATAATATTTATCCAATTGCAGAGCAACTGTCGACAGTTGATGTGTTTCTTTTGTTTAAACCTTGAACTGTTGCCGATGGCCCATTATTTACTGTCTTTTCGCTGAAATATTTCCAAAAGTCCAGTATTGGTTGGCCCCGAATGTTAATATAGGCCCGTGTATGTATTGAATGGATATGAGTTGCAAAGAGTTTCCACACACCACTCCTCTCATTCCTACTATAATGATGATTGTATGTGGCGTCTCTGTGTTTTTCGAGTACCCATCACTCTTTAAATTAACCCTCTCCACAAAAAAGTGTTAGTGACATCGGTGTGTGTCTGTATTGGTTTTCTTGATTTTCTTTATTCTCTACTCTAGAATTCACTTATGATTATGTCAAGATCTTAGAGTCACAATTCGAAGGAATGTGTTAAAAAAAAAAAAAAAGGGAGCATGGCTCATTGCTTTTTCGTTTTCAAGATTATATTGTGGCCTATGGTTGTTAATCGATGGAAAATGGATATAAGGATATGGAAGACCATTATCTCTCTGTGTTTGTTTTGAAAGACAGGTAGGTTTTCATTGCCTCTCTGCATTTAATTTTTAAAAAGATCCCGACTTGGAATCTAACTTGCCTCTACCCTCCTCGGGCACCTTCTGGGGATTTTCAAGTGTTGGGTTATCAGTTTAATGATTGTTGAAGTTTAAAGGCACGGGCTCCCCCCTCTTGGTATAATATTTGTGTGTCCTCTTTGTGATGAATTCATTCGAACAAAGAAGAAAGAAATATGTGGTTCATACAACCGAGAGTTATCCTTCTATGCGTTTATGGTATCGATTATTGTGTTTAATCTCAACATGATCTTGATTGCATTTAAAATGTAGACGATATATGTGAGTGAGTTTTTCACCAATCATGATCATGGTTCTGTCAAAATTCTAAGAGACTCCTGTGTGTCAATTTAGTTCTGTTCATTTCATACATGACATGGTTATGTGCATTGTTCCTTTTAAAATGAAGTATGCATATATTATTTCACACATAGAGCAAGATCAGGGTTCCATTTTGTTTTTGGAGTTGAATATTGTTGTCGATTCAAGATTGGGTCAATGATATGAGTGAAGACATGTGTATGATTGGTTCACCAAACATGATTTTAAGTCTTTACATGATTTTAAAAGGTACCTCTGCATATTTAAATCGGGCCCGATTGTTGATTAGAGGATAGTGATTGTTGATTGTTTATCTTGGGCGTACTATTGTTTCATTACCAAAGATGAATGTTGGGCATAAATGACATGGATCGTTGTGCATGTTTTGTTTATTTAAAAAAAGGGAAAGCGATCAGCATTAGAGAATGCCATCCTGATTGAATTGGAAATGTTTGCATAAGTTATAATACACAGACTGTTACAGATTGAAGATTTCTAGGAAATTAAATTGTTATTGAGAAAACAAGTAGTTTGTATAGAATTGAGGAATAATGAATGTTTTGGTCTTGGAAGTGGATGATTTTTGGATTAAATTTGAAACAAAGTTATGATAGTTGATTGATTTAATTTATTTTATGAAAAATATCCATATAATTCCCTTTCATTTTCTCACTTTTTCTCTCATTACAAATCCCCTCACAATCCCAAATTCATTTTGCACACCCTGTTCACTAAAATTAAATTAAAACTTTGTTTGACAGCGATGAAAAATGACACAGAGATAGATGACAACTAATATGTTTTGGTTATTGTTGCACAGTAAATTGTTTAATGAATTTTCGAGTAGTAATCATGTTCTTACTCCCGGTCACGATATCACTTTTTCGTCGAATATAATCCTCTTAGATTCCCCTGAAAACTACTTCACCCCCTTCTCATTAACAATTATTAATGAATTTTATGGATTGGACTGCATGGGTCTGATGTGATTGTTGAGCCAAACTTTGTTTCATATTAAGAGAATGTCATGTATGGTCTATTTAAGATCTAGTTGCTAATAATAGTTGCATACATCATGAGGTTTTTTAGCAGAGGAAGTCATGGCTGAAATAATAGGGGAAAAGGAAATTGGAACTGAGGGCCTAGAAGGCCCAGATTCTCAATACATTTCAATGTCAATCCTCAAGAGTTAAACCAACTCTTTCAAGCCAGATTTTTCTATTGGATTGGACGAGGGATAGTCCAGCCTAGGCTAGAGAGGCCTCCCTTCCAGCCCCACCATGTACCTAGTATCCTTGTTCCACCTCATGTTTCTTTGCAACCTAAAGTTCTCTAGAATGACATATGGTAGGCGATTATTCACCTAGCAGTCTCCGACCATCGTGGTTGGCCAAATTTGTCTTTACCTCCTCCTCCTCCACCTTTTAACCCAAATGTTAAGATTTCCCCTTCACACTCACCTGTACAGTTCTCCCACGCAAGCAAAAGACTCAAAACCGAATCCCACCATATGAATGACAAAGGAAAATATGCTTCTTCTCCCTCCTCTCCTTCAAGTGACTCAGCCAAGTCAATATCATCCCATATGCACTTGAGAGATGATTGTTCCCATGTCATCAATGAGATCAAGCCTCGATGTTCTACCCAACCTAAGTCTGATTCAAGGAAGTCAAAAGGGGATAGCAGAAACAAAGGAAAAATTGCCTCTCAAAGTGGAAAATACAATTTTTGATTATGTTTTAGTATTGATTTATTGAGGATAGTGGAGTGCTGAAAATTTTGGACATCAAACTATTTTTGGATATTGTGGATATTTGCATGTTTTGATATAATTTGAAATATCATTGATATTTAAATTTCAAATTGTGGAAATGATTATGGGAGCCACAAGGAGGATGTGTTTTATTGATTGTCTATTATGTTTATTTTTGTTAAGAAATTAAAGAGAGTCATAAGGGGTCCCACCTACTAGTTATTATTTAATAAAAGACCCTTTATTATTATTATTATTATTATTATTATTAATTCTTCCCCTAAACTAAAAGTTAGTTGATTTTAGTTAACTTGACTAAATGAGGTAGCTGAACTACTTCAACTAATTTGGAATGCATAAAAGAAAAATGAGAAGGAAGAACAAGGGGAGAATAGAAGGAGAAAGAATAATGTTGGCCCTTGACCATGTTTTGGAGAACCTTGGTTGTGTTTGACCACTTTTGGGACTTTGACAGGATTTTTGAAGACAAAGCACCCAGGCGAAGTGGATATCACGGGATCGTGCCCCCTTTTGTAGGATTTTTGGGTTTAGGGTTTATGTAACGGGTATGGGATGTCATCCCATGGGTTTACCCATGTTTAAGCCCCTTTTGTAATGTATACATAGGGAGCTAATCAATGTAAGAAGTAGTAGTGGATGTGTGTGGCTTAGTGCAAGTATTTGTAATCATATTTGTGCATACTGTGTGTTAAGATTTGTAGAGCTAAGTGCAAGTGATTGTAAGAGGCTTTGTGCATAGACTGTGTAAAGGCTTGGTGCTTTGACCTAACTTGAGGAAGGAGGATCTAGTGAGGTGTGCACAAATCTCCTTTCCTATGCAGAGTTGGCTTTGTGGATCTGTGCATGTAAGAATATTGGAAGAAGCTAATAAAAGAGGAGAAAAGTTTGTGGACATAACCCAATGCTGGGAGTGAACCACGTATATCCTGTGTTGTGTTTTATTTATGCGATGTGGTTGATATGTTATTGATGTGATCTATGCTTAGTGTTGTAATATTTATGTATGTTAGATGCATCTGATGTAGTATCTTAGTGCTTAACAATATGAATGAAGGTTAGATCTATTCTGATGTTATGTGCTGAATGGTTAGATGTCCTTAGACCTTGATGAATACTGTGATGTTCAGTAATTAGGGATTTTACCTGCGGTGTGAATAAGGGTCAATAAACGATGAATGTTGATTTCTAAGTTCACTATTAAGTATTGTGATCACATATCTGTGTCCCATCTAGGTTGTAGACACTTGAGTCCTACAACCTCCCTGCCTCTACCTCGAGTGAGACTTCATCTGCTTCGCAGGTGTTGCCAAAAGGGCCGGTAGTTAGGGTTTTATTGGTGCATTGTTGAAGCATTGAACCCTGGGTCTATGTTGGCATAGGGGTAGACCAACTCCAAGAGTGCACCAACAATCCCTTACTACTGGCCCTTTCAGCTAGGGGTGATTTTAAGGATGGAAATTTATTTTAAAATGTAGAAACCTTGGCGAATCTTACTAATCTTTCATATGCAAACTATGAAATGTTTGCGATATTTTTATAAAAATATTCAAATTTATAAGGATTTTATATAGTTTGTATAAAATTTTGGCGATTTTTAATGTAAAATTTTTTTATCCTATAGAATTTGGACGAATCATTTTTAGAATAGTGAATATTGTTTTTGGGAAAACCATGGAAAATTAGCCCACGAGCGAAATTTAGCCCCTAAAATCATCCCTGCTTTTAGCATCACCTGCGAGGCAAATGCAGTCTCACCCGAAGTAGCTATGGGGGGTTGCAGGACACAGATGTCTACAACCAAAGGGAATACCAAGTGGATCCAATACAAGAACAACAAAACATCTATATGTCAGTTATCAACTTAGTCCTACCTTGCATATTTTTGCGTCAGATCTAACACAATAATGGAATAATAGTATATCAAGAGCAAGAGAACACCACATCAATAACAAAAAACGCCAATATATACGTGGTTCACCATCTCCCTAGGGATACATCCATAGAACTATGATTTATAATATATTAAGATGAAAGCGTATAGTTCTTATCTGCGCTCTTAGCTAGAAGATCTTCTCTCTTTCTCTCTTATCTCTGTCTTCCCTCCCTGCATACCCAGTTGCAGGGTTGATCTTCGCACCCAACTGAATATCTTACAACATAAACTTTTCTCACTGCTCAATGCTTCTCTCTCTCACTACAATAATCACTCATAACAATAACATACTTGGGACTCTTCACCGAACCCTCTTCCCTCATGTAGGTTCTTATTTATACATTACAATGACTCACCAATAGCCTTAGGATGAAACCTAAGTGTAAAATCCCTAGATACCAAAACCCCAGGTGTCTAAAAATCGAGGTCAAATTGACTCGCGTTTTCAGGGCTTCACCAACCTGTCTTTCCTTCCTTCTCATGCGGTGCTCCAAAGCATCCAACGGTGGATTTTTCCACTTACTGAGTTGTCCATGGTCCATCTTACTTACTGATATGTCACCCTCAATCTCCTCATCCAACGAATTTATTTATCTTACTTTGCTCATTCTTTTCTGGTCTTCTGCTCACTTTGACCCAATATCAGTCACTGTGTCTTCTATGCAGTTCACATTCTGTATTTTCTACCTTAATATTCACTTACTTCCATACCTAATGGAAAACATTCCCCCAACACTCATCTGTGACTCGTTCTGAGACACTTCAGATATAAACCTTCTATTTTTCTTCGACTTCAGGCTGGGCGAAGCAGCCTGTGGTTTCTGCTCTCTCCTCCCCCACTGTGTGCAAACTGTCTTTTCTGTGTCTAGTACCCAGTTTCAACTGCACCTGGTACCTGGACCCTTCCTCTTTTTCTCTTACTGATGGCTGCGAGGTAGCTGGTTGTCATAATACAGTTTCAACCAACTCCCTTTCACCAAACCTTCCTTCCATTCTCCATTCAAGGTCTTCAATTGTGCAACTCCTCCTTCCGTGACATAGACAACCTCATATGGCCCCATCCAATGTGTTTTGAACTTCCCTGGATGCTTCATGAATTTGTTGTCATATACCAATACCAAATATCCTTGTTTGAAGGCGTTCTTCTTAATATGCCTATCATGGTAGGACTTTTCTCTTCCCTTCTATACCTGCTGATGGAATCCTGCAATAAATATGTCTTCTTCTAGTTTGACTGACTGCGTGAGCCTCTCTTGAATAGTTCCAGTGTCATCCATATCTGTAAAGGCTGCAATTCTTAAGCTTGGGACCAAATATTCCATCGGGACAACTGCTTCGAGACCATAAACCAAATTAAAGGGGGTTTGCATTTTCATCTTCTTGAAAGTGGTTCTATAGGCCCATAACACTACTGGTACTCTTAAATCCCAGTCATCCCTGTTCACACTAGAAATATTCGTCAGCGTTGTCTCCAAGATCTTATTGAACGCTTCGACTATCCCATTCACTTGTGGATGGTAGGGTGTGCTCTTATGGTGATGAATTGCAAATTCCTTAGTCAAGGCTTCAATGGTTTTATTAATAAAATGTGTGCCTTGATTGCTCATAAGGATCTTCAGGAATCCAAATCTGTCTATGAGGTCATCAAATATGAAACAGGTAGCTATAGTTTCACTAGAGTCCTTAATTTCTCTTTCTTCGACCCATCTGGTCAAACACTCTATCGCAGTGATGATGTATCTGGCTCCTTTGTCCTTTCCTGGTGGGTTTATAGGTCCCATGAAATTAATGCCCCATTTCTCAAATGCCTATAATGTTAGTTGGGGTGCTAGTGGCATGTCATCTCTTCTGGATAGTTTCCCAACTCTTTGGCATACATCGCAGGCTTTGTAGTAGTCTTTAGCATCTCTGTGTAAAGTAGGCCAACAGAGGCCAGCTCTAAGAATCTTTTGCGCTGTGGCTTTTCCTACGTAGTGTTCACCTGCGATTCCTTCATGAGATTCTGCTAAAATCAGTGGTCTTTCTACTTCCATGACACATCTCCTCAAGATCTCATCAGGACCCATCTTATATAGTTGTCCAACTATAAGTGAAAATTTTACGGTGCGCACTACCAACTGTTTCTTCTGGGTGATTGTATATTCAATAGGTTCCATTCTTGTTGAGAGGAACTGGACTATATCGATGAAGTGATAATCAATCTTTCTAATGGCCAACAACTGTGCATCCAACAATGTATCCTCCAAACAAGTATGTTCCTCACCATGTTCCAACATCGACAAGTGGTCAGGGCCCTTGTTCATTCTCCATGGCTTAACCACGATCTCAAAATCATATTCCTGAAATAGTAGAATCCATCTACATATTATTCCCCCCAACACTGGATTTTTGACTAGGTATTTCAACGCAGAGTGATCAGTAGACATTTTAAAGTGTCCTCCCAACAAGTAGTGGCGAAACTTCTGCAGCACATACACCATGGCTAACCCTTCTCTCTCAGTGGTGGTGTAATTAATCTCAGCTGTTGATAACTTCCTGCTAGCAAAGGATAACAGGTGGTCAATATCTCCTTCTCCTGGTTGTTCTAACACTTCTCCCAATGCAATAGAAGATGCATCAACATGCACATGAAATTATTTTCTCCAATCTGGGAAAACCAGAATAGGCACAGTAACCATTTTCTGTTTCAGTGTGTCGAAGCTCTGCTGGAATTATTTTATCCATTGAAACTGACAATATTTCTTCAAAATATTATCCATGGGTGTTGTGATCTATGCATAGCCTTTAATGAACTTCATGTAGTATCCAGTATGTCCCAGCGCAATGTGCAGCTGTTTGATTGAATTAGGAGGGGGGAAATCAACTATAATGGCAATCTTAGATGGATCTACCAACAATCCTTGCTTACACACAATATGTCCTAACAAAAATCCAAAGGGAGAAAAGAAGATGCACTTCTTCAGGTTCATGGAAATCTGACATTTCCTTTACTTATCCAACATTAGTCTTAAACATTCAATATGATTTTGCACTAAGCTAAAAACAGTCCAATCATCAAAATATGCTTCCAGAAATTTATGTAAAAACTCCTTGAATGCCTCGACCACCACCCTATAAAATATGGCTGGCGCATTCTTGAATCCAAATGACATCACTTTATACTGGTAGGATCCCCATTCTATGGAAAACGTGGTCTTGTGACGATCTTCCTTGGAAATCCTAATCTGATGGTATCCTGAAAATCCATCGGTGAAGGAGTAGACCTCCTGTCCTCCCATGTTATCTAACACTTCATCAGTAAATGGTGTAGGGAATGGGTCATGTAAACAGGAATAATTTATCTTCTTGAGATCTATGCAGATCCTGATTTCTTCGATCTTCTTATCCTACACCACCATAGGGCTAATCCACTCTAACTCTTCAACAGGTTCTATGATTCCTGCTTCCAACATTCTGTCTAGTTCAATATTCATTTTCTCCTAATATTTAGGATTCAATATGTAGGGTCTCTGTTTTACTAGCCTTGCATCTGGCTTCAAGGGGATCTTCATCTCTCCCATGGTCCCTTTAATGCCCTTCATATCAGTGAACTTGGTTGGAAACAAGTCCTGATATTCATGCAGTAACTCTGTGATCTTGTCAATAGTGGCAACATCCCAATAATCTCCAACATTTGCAATATTAGATGTTTTCTCTGTTCCAATATTGATTTTTTTTATTTTAATTGGTTGTCCAATGAAAGGTAGATCAACTCTTGGTCCTTCTATGTCTCTCTGGCCTTCTGTTTCAGTGATGTTCACCTTCCTAGGATCATCATCTTCGTCAACATTGATATTGTAAAATCCTTGTAGTTTCTGGAGAGGCGCAGTCCATTCGTCCTCTTCTTGTTCCAAAGGGAGGCTAGATGCCTCCTCAAATACTCTATGTCTTACAATATGTAACACTTGATACACTGTAGGGTATTAGATTTCAAATAAAAAGGTAGTTACAAAGTTCTGAGTCATACCTTCACAATCTACAGTGATGAGGCACATTTCTGCTTGAAGATGCCAATTAATAGGGGTTGTTTCCACCGTGTTAATGAATTTGTGCACCCACTTCTCTTGAGGAACATTGCTCCAAGATTCCTCGCAACTTCGCACATGGTCCTTCTGACAACTTCGACCTGTGTACCTAAATTCGTAGCCTTCTACATGTTCTGGAAATTGCACTGTCATCAAAGTGCGACACTATATCCAGTCTGTAATGTTGTTTTTGTGTGTCCCCCACCATCTTGCTAGAGTTTCTTTCAATGCCTCATCCAGTGCCAACAATGGTTTTTGTATTGGTACAATTTCTTCAAAGTCCAACAAGAATGCTTCTAAATGATTTAGACCATCAAAGGTGGGCAAGTTACTTACCGTTGTGCCGATCTAGCGAATTTCTCTGGTTAATCTAGCACATCTCCTTGTAGATACTTCATACATTTTTTTCTTCTAGTTCTCCAGTGCTTCTTATGAATCTGATGAACATGTGTTGTCACTTCGCCAGTTAGGTTTCCATTTGTTGTAGGATTAATGTAATCCTGCTGTCTGGCTATCAATTTGTATATGTTTTCTATTTCATATGCCCGGTCTTCTAATCTGACGGATTCTGTGTATCTATGACCTTAATTAGGATCCAAAGGTGCAATGACCCTAAGGACATCTCCTTCAAACGTCATTCTTATTTTCTTTAAATCAAACACAATGGAACTATTAAAAGCACAATCAATTCCTAATAGTGCAGGGTAAGGAAAACTATCATCAACTATCTCAATCACCTCAAAGTCTGCAAACGTCCTTACTCTGTCGATGTCCATAGGGACATGTTCCAATATTCCAAAGGGGCTTACAACTTGTTTATTAGCCATCCTAAGCCTGATATGGGAATATATCAAATTAGGTTTTCCCATCAGTGCCCAGGTCTTCTTTGTCATAAAATTGACCTCCGACCCTAAGTCGAGGACCACATAGTCTATATCATACTCTCCAATTTGAGCATTCAGGTGTAGTTCCTTATTTGTCCTTCTCTTTTTTGGATATTTTATGTACTTTTTTAGTCAGTAGAGGATGTATCTTTCCTATCTCATACTGTTTGATCAAGTTTTGTAGATCTTGTACAACGCTCTCATCCTTTATCAAATTAATACAAGTGCATAAAAATTCCATGAGCTTACTTACCTCTTTTCCTTCTCTGGGCGAAGCAGACTGATCAAAGGCCAAGGGCATTCTGCATTCGCTTACTTCTGGTCGAGCCTTTGATGAAGAAGCCTAATATCTCTTGAATTATTTTCTTGCTTCCTCACATGTCTGTTTCTCTTTCTTTGGATAAAACTCTTGTGTCTTCTCCCCATCTTTTCTGACTCCTGATTGTTTTGTAGTCTTCCCTGGAGTCATTCTATCTTCTCATGTAGCAACTCCTCCTCTAGTGATAAAAATGACTTTGGGATCTTCTCTGTAGTGCACGCATTTCAGAACTCTGGGCTTACTCGCGCTCTGATACCAATTTGTAGCGCATCCGCTACGCCGCTTTCTGATACTATGTTTAATCGCTCTGATACCAATTTGTAGCACACCCATTTTAGAACTCTGGGCTTACTCGCACTCTGATACCCATTTGTACACACCATTTGTACAAAGCTCATACAGATATCATATATCCAATGCATTTAACAAATAAACACATTTAACTCAGAGTAAAACATATCATTACTGCTATAATTAAACAATCCATGGTATTCCATATTAATTCGTATACACAGTGGAAAACATGATAACATTTACAATAGAGACATGATAAAATGTGATAATACATAGTTAGAAAATTATCTTGTAACAATGGTGGAATCCACCAACCAAATGCAGGCCTTCCACGAACCTCCCAGCCTTAGATCGCACAGCTCATCAACTCAGCAGTGGATCACCCCCAAGCTGGGACTAAGCTCCTACCCAAGGCAAGGAATCTAGGCTCAGGCTAAGGGTACAGGGAAACCAGTCACACACAACCATAAGGACGGAATGCTCTCCCAGGAATCTCCCACGCTCACTACCCACAAACCCTCATTCCCCACATGCCTGTTCCACCCCAGGAGAATGCATCTTCTCTGTCACCTGGACAGTCCTTCGGCTGCCAATCTCCCTTACCTTGGGTTACAGGAACAGACCAGACCAGAAGTCTTCGGGCTCTATGGCAGCTACAGGGTTCCTTCCAGAAGTTCTCTCCTTCCCCTGCGCACTCTCTCACCTGGAGGGATTCGCTCATAGGCCAACAAGCCTCACGCAGTCCAGTACTGCGTAGTCTTAACAATCCCACGAGAAAACAGACACATGCTTTCCAAAAATTGGTTCCACAATCACAAGATGGCTTCATAGTCACGACTTTAGAACAGGGAATGCTCGCATAGACTCGCTCATATTTCCCGAACAAGAAAGACTCTTCCTCAAAATCAACACAAGATTCTCGTAGGCTGGGGTTACACGCACGGGATTTCTCAGAATCAGACACAGACATTCGAGTCACAGGGTCTCACCAGGGTTCTCAATAGGAGACGGGTTAGTCCTACTGCTCAGAGCTCCGTACGCATTCAAACAATCTAGTGGAATGGGAATCCCCCCTTCTCACGGCTCACCCTGGCCATTTTATTCGCATGCACCAGGGTTGACACTTATCACCCATGGAACTGCATGCGCTCCACCAACACACGTTCCTCCCACCACTTGGGAATTCACGTGTCCTTCCAAAAGGACTTAGGATAAAAACATATGATACACATATCTTTTGGAATAATATTAAAATATTATTCCAAGGCTTAAGCCTCTCCTAGGCTTAGCCCATAGGCTCAACACTTAGTCCCTTTCCCACCTTCCAGCCCCTAATTCATTGCCCACTCTGTGGATGCTCAGTCCCCCTCCACTCATTCATCATGGTCGGTCTGCACTTGGCGGTGTTTATGTTTTATTAAATGTTCTGCATACATACAAGTACAACAACAGGCTCCTGGCCTTCAATACTCAGGCTCCCTGGCCTAAAAACACATAAGCCTCCAGCTTATGAAAACTTGGCTCACTAGCCTATAAAACATAATTACAATTCCTTTCCAAACATGGTTTACAATGGGGCTCAGCCTTGGGGACACTACATGCTCTGTGGGGTTCTACTGTGATTAACTGTACTTGTTGGTTTCCTCCTCGTCTTTCCTAAATTTTGGATAACAATGCAGGACAATCTTCTATGAAATGTTCAAATGAGTTACAGTAGCTGCAAGTGGTACAAGGGTTTTGACAGTCTGTTGACAAATGTCCTGGATGTGCATAGTTATAAAAAATGATCCGGCCTCTACTTCGAACCATACCTCATCCTCCTCCTCTTCCTTTGAATACACCATGAGGGTTGAAGTTTCCTCAGCCTAGGGAATTATACTGTGTAGTGTTCCCTTCTTGCTGTACTTCACATTGAATTTTGTATATGTCCCTTGATCTTTCATGCATGAGGTCATCGTCCCTACAATCCCTATCATCATGCCCTACTGATTTACAGAATGTGCAATACATATTTGTGGGTGTCTGAACATATTTTTACATGTAATGGAATTCACCAGGGTGATGACTATTTCTACATACCTTGCACCAAGGTAGGGTAACTTGCTTCAAATGGATCGGAGATCCACATGCCAAGTACTCATGGAATAGGGGACACTGATCCTTGTCATGGCCTTCCATTTTGCATATAATGCACCATATATCTTCTCTCTTATATTTTCCCTTTTCCTTCTTCATATCTTCGACCTGTAGAGACAAGCTAGTTAAATGACTTAAAATCTGACTCATACCTGAGCTGGATTCTCCCATAGGGGATGATTCTAGATTCATGGAAATCTCCAGTGCCTCGACCTGTGAAGTGATCTTCTATTGCATCAAAGGGAATCTGATGTGTGGTAAGAGGGCAACAATGAACCATTCCTTGTTCTTCTCATCTGGGATCTAAAAAATTTAGATGGCTTGTTAAGGTCTTAAACCTCTGATCAAACTCCCAAACAAGTTCAACTACTTTCTGCTTGATTTCGTTTAGTTATGTAATGCATTGTGACTCCGACTTGGGTTTCTTGAAATCTGCAATCAATGCAGTCTTGATCTCATTCAATGGTTTTGGCTAGACAACCCCTTGGACAAACTTCATTAACTAGCTTAGTGCGTAGTCTCTCAGGGTAGTACTAAAATGAGCTCGTTTAACAGCTTCATCGGTGACATTCTTAATACTCCACACAACTTCACATAGAAACCAGTGTTTATTAGGATCTTTAGATACATCTCCTCTGAAGGTGGGTAACCTCATCTCATCTACCATAGATCTTCCTAGGTTTCCTGATTGACTATGTGGTGGACTGCTAGTGACAGTGCTTTGAGCACTCTGATGACTCTGATTACTCTAATTTCTTAATGCTTCTAAAAAAAAAGGAGGAGTAATAATACTTACTTCAATAGTTTGTGCAGTCCTTGAAGTTTCTGACTCTTCTCGATGAAGTTCTTCAGTATTTTCTTATCTTGGCCCAACGAACCCTGAATGTTCCTTGTTCAGTAGCTCATCCTCTTCTCCACTATAAATCCCTTCTTCCTATAAAAGAGGTTCTTGACCTTTCTCAAACAAGTTCACCAAAGGAACTTCCCTGAAGGCCCTCCCACTTCATGTGTGTCCAAACTCTGTGTCATTGTCGCTATCTAGATTCTTGAGCATTAGATTTTCAATCTTACCCACTACTATATCTTTAAGATGTTCTTCTCATGCAATAACATATTGATCCTTAGCTTCAGAAATTGTAAACTTTTTCCTCTAGGTCCCTTAAAGAAATATCTTTCTACTTGGCTATATGACTCTACTCTATCAATAGCAAACTCGGTGATATACCCTCCGATGGTACTATCAAACCAATGATCTACTACTCTTGACACAATGTTATAACTCTCTTGACTTTCTTTATCAACGTCGACGTTGAAACCACATGTGGTATAGATCTGATCTCAAACTGGGTATATTCTAACCTAGATAACCACTCATATAGCTCCTTATGGATCCCTCCAAAGAAAATCTCGTGTATATCAGTAAATATATACCTTCCCAACTAGTCCTCAGTGCTAATCTGAGGGTTCTTGTTTTGGGCTTCTGCGAAGTCCTTTTCTTGTTCTTATATCCACTTCTGAATCTCTGTCTTCAATGGAAACCACCTTGACATTCCCTCAAGAATATCCTAGTCCCAACAACAGAACCATTTTTTGGGACAGGGGTCGACCCAGGGTTCAGCTCCAAGAGCACACCAACAAGCCCTAACTACTGGCCCTTTTAGAAACACCTGTGAGGCAGATGCAGTCTCACCCGATGTAGCTATGGGGGGTTGCAGGACACAGATGTCTACAACCGAAGGGAATACCAAGTGGATCCAATACAAGAAAAACACAACATCTAGATGTCAGTTATCAAATTAGTCCTACCTTGCACATTTATCTGCCAAATCTAACACAGTAATGGAATAACAGTATATCAAGAACAACAAAACACCACATCAATCACACAAAACACCAAGATATACGTGGTTCACCCTCTCCCTAGGGCTACGTCCATAGAACTATTCTTTATAATATATTAAGATGAAAGCATACATTTATTATCTGCGCTCTTAGCTAGAAGATCTTCTCTCTTTCTTTCTTTTCTCTGTCTTCCCTCCCTACGCACCCAACTGCAGGGTTGATCTTCGCACCCAACTGAAGATATTACAACACAGACTTCCCTCACTACTCAATGCTTCTCTCTCTCACTACAATAATCACTCATAAAAATAACAGACTTGGGACTCTTCACCGAACCCTCTTACCTCATCTAGGTTCTTATTTATACATTACAATGACTCATCGAAAACCTTAGGCCAAAACCTAAGTGTCAAAACCCTAGGTGTCGAAACCCCTAGGTCAACTTGACCCATGTTTTCAGGGCTTCCCAAGCCTATCTTTCCTTCCTTCTCGTGCGATGCTCCAAAAAATCCAACGGTGGATTTTTCCTCTTGCTTAGTTGTCCACGATCTGTCTTCCTTGATGATCTGTCACCCTCGATCTCCTTGTACAATGACTTAATTTCTCTTTCTTTGCTTCATCTTTTCTTCTCTTCTGCTCACTTAGACCCATTATCAATCACTGTGTCTTCCATGCAGTTCACATTCCATCTTTTCTTCCTTAATCTTCACTTACTTCCATACCCAAGGACCAACAGTCTAACCCTGTGCCAACAAATGGTTCCGTTGTCGGGACCTGAAACTGTGATTGCTGGGAACTGAAGAAAAGAGAAAGCTCTGTGCATGGATCTGTTGTTGTAGTGTGCAATATTCTACTTGACTTGCAAATATCTGTGATAAGAAGGGAGACAGATCTGAAGAAAAGAGGTAATATCTTAAAGGTTTGTGCTTTGATAAAGGTAAGATAAGTGGAAATTTTTGTTTTGAATGGATCTAGCTATGTTTGATAGATTTCACACTAGTCTAAAAACTAGGGCACAACTAGAAGAAAGAATATTTGATATGAATAGATATGATAAAGTTAATGAAAGATATGTTATTCCTATGGATAGAAATAATTTTTGGACTAACAAGTGGATGCAGGATCCTAGAAATAATTTTTTGCAGGTTCATCACTGTGATCCCAGTGCACAATACAAGAAAGGTTGGGGATCGTTTAAGGGAAAGAGAGGAGTGACTCTTTGTTATAGTTGTAGAAGACCGAGACATCTTGCTAAGGAATGTCCTGGTAGAGGCCCTATTTTCCTTTGTTGTAAATCTATTGGACATGAAATTTTTTATTGCCCTACAATGATTGCTAAAGTTGAGAAGATGAACATGAAACAAGAAAACCATGAAGAAGGTCAAGAGACTAAGAATATACTAGAGAACTAGAAATAATCAGAGGCTATATTATTGCAGATGAAAGAAACACTGAATGATCACAGAAAAATCAGCTTACTAGAGATCTTAAAAGAGAAGCAGTGCATAGAAACAAGAATAGGAGACTTTGACATAGACTGTGTCTTGGATGAAGAAACATAGGTGAACATTATGCCAGAAAGTACTCGGAAAATTTTGGGAAAGCTTGTTATGATTACTTCATTGAGAGGAATAGGATTGTTTAAAGGAAATATGATAACCCTATGTGGAATACTTATGTACCTATGAGTGCTCATGGAACATTAATAGAAGAAGAATTCAAGGTCATTAAGTTTGTTGAGAACAACACTCCTTTTTCACTTTTGTTAGGAAGGACTTGTATTGAGAGAGATCAGACCTGAAGGAAAGAAGAAGAGGAAGATTTAGAATAGAAAAATCAATAATTAAGGGATTTCATGGCTAGGATAATAACATGCTTAATAGAAGAACAAGAGGACAAGTTGAAGCAACTGAGCTCCAGAGACCTGGTTGTCAAAGTTGAAAGAACACAATAAGTCTTAAAGAACTTATCCATGGAGAAGAGAAGAGTACCTAATCCAAAAATAGTAAGAGAACAAGTATTACCCTCGAACACTGTGAAATACCCTCAGCAGTGCGAAGTTACTATGCGAGGAGAAGATAAGAACAAGAATGGAAAGATGAATCCATAGACATAGATCACAGGAAAGAAATTGAGAAATCTCAGTAAGAAGAAAGAAAAGCTAGAAAAATTGCAGGAGATTCCAGAGAGGACTTCGCATAAGGAGGGCTTGCAGAACTTGAACCTCTTCGGAATAGCAGAACAACGTAGACTGGAACTTCGCCAAAGCGAAGAAATATGACCGTTGGAGGCATCCTGACCATTAGAATGATGCACTAGAACGGATAGAAACACAGTTATTGTTGGAAATATCACCATTGGACCATTGGGACCATGCCATAACGAATGGATTAAGGCATTCCTGCTTGTTGGAGGAATCTGTTACGACATTGTCTATTTAATTCATCAAATGTATTATCAGGGACACTTTTTCAAATTGTGATTATATGGGCCCATAGAGAATTGATTTCTATCGTGTTGTGCTTATTGAGACCTCGCCACCTAATTTGCTTACCTTAAGTGTTTGTCTACCTACCCGAGATATCCGATCTAGAGCATGCATGTCAGACGACCTTAGAGCAATAGAGAAGTCTGTCGAGGATATCCTAATAGACATTATGGCTAAGAAGGTCATGTCCATAGGAGCACGGGCCTCATCAACGACAATATTCCAAACATTCCTGTCAACTGTACGTCGATATAGGCCATCCCGAACTGCGACATAGAAAATAAGTAAGCACCGTGAAAACCTGGTGAATGTGAAGCTCATCCCGTCTGTCTTGCCCAACTATATCCCACCTTTGGCTGGCATGGTTAGTCATGATAGCTTCCCAATAGATTTTGAATATACACTAATCACTGCGTACCTCGCGAAGGGGACACGTGAAGTTGGGACAAATTATGATGCTCAAGATCAATGATTTCAACTTAGGAGACCACAAGAATTATGGAATGCTCACACCACATAATTACTTAACAAAGACAATGAGGAAGAATCCAAATATAGTCCCCCATCCATGGACCATGTACATCATGAGATCAACAATCCTTAATGTGATGAAGATACCACACTTTGATAGACATCATAAGGTTAACATGTGTGTTAAACTCCTCCTGTCGTGCTTCCATGGAAGGTACCTGTGGTTGGATAGGTGTATCAATGTAGATCCGACATTGATCCAATGGATCACTAGATTGAGCATGCAGGGACCAAACCCTCAGGATTTTTACCAAGGGAAGGTTGCAGATCGTGCCCTGGCACAACGAATAAAGGACACCTATGGAAATGTAAAGAAGGGGAAGCGAGGCTACAAGGTATCCTCCATCCAAAATGGCGCAGTGTGCCTACCTTGTCAACTAATAATAGGAAAGATCGTTAGGAAGAATAGACCAACGCAGGTCACGGGGTTTGTCGTCGACCTCACAAGAAAGTGTGTTGAAGGGACTCAGATGAACTTGGTGAGCTACCTCGTTAACCAGTTGGAGCAGGATTATCGAGAAGCACAGGACTAGGGCTACGAGTTTCACTTCATTTGGTTGCTGATCCTCGTTGCCTTTGTCACTTGGGAGATGTCGGAGGGAGTGAACTTCCTAGAAGTTGATCCATCTGAACCACTGGCCATGAGGTTCACCACCTTATGGTACTCGAGTGATATGGCGAAGAAGTGGAAGTTGAACGTTGTCTTCCACACTTTCTAGTTACAACTCACGTGAGCCATTGAGTCATTCCCTCGAATGACTCCAAATACCTTGCATGATTATAGGCCAATAACGAAGTTTCACGTAGGCAGGAACTTCATTTACATCAGTGCACACAGGGATGAAACCAAAGAGGAGTTGCAGTCGTACTGTAAATTAACTGATGAAGACATGTAGGAGATAAATAAGGAGTGGTCGACTGAATTCCTTGTACCATTCGAGGAGACATAGCTCTCTAATCCCGATATCATCAAAAGTCCTGTAGTCACTCGAGAAGAATATGATGGACCGAGCAATGCTAAGAAGAAGAAGAAAAAGGAATAGGTGTAAGAAATAAACAATGTAATGGAGGAAACTGTGTTGGAGTCACCTGGAGGAGGAGGAGATGACAAATTAAACCAAGAAGAGGAAGGGAAGAAGACAAGCATGAACAGGGAAAAGTGACACTGCCTAAAGATCCCCTTACAGAGGCTGAGACGTCAAAGAAAAGAAAGGTTTCTCCAAAGAAACCCTCAGTGCGAAAGAATTATTGATGAATGATATCGACCTCATCATCGCAGCTGTATAAGATACAGACTGTACATACGGTGGATGATAACGATCTCATCATTGCAGTTGTATCAGATAATTGGGAGGACATTTTGCAATGAAACAAAGCAAAACATGAGAAAATATATGACATGATTGAGGCAGAGCTAAAAGGGGTACAACGGGCTCTCTATTAGAGTCGCGCAATGTCTACTGCATTGTTGTCATCAGGGGGTATAGAAGTAGGAGATGAGCTTTCCCAACTATGCAGATTAGCATATGCAACAGAGGCTCGACTTCATTAAGTGCAAGAGGAAAAAGAACAGGCAATAGAGGCCTTGAAGCAGGAAAAGGAGGAAGCCCTAGAGAAAAGTCAGGTTGCTGTTGACGGGCGAAAATGACCGTCCGTCAACTGGGAGAGTGGAACCGGTCCGGGGTTGTCTAAATAACCCAAGCCGTTTGGAATGGACCACCCTGACGAGTTTAGCGACTCCGTTGGCCGCTCTAAGGTCTTCTATGAAAACCAAAGAGAAATGATCTGAGCTAAGAAATCTAAAGGAAACTAGAAACTAATAAAACAAAGAAAAAGAACTAACTAATAAAGGAAACTAGAAACTAATAAAGAAAACTAAACTAACTACACTAATCTAACTATAAATTACTAACAACTTATATATACAATATACTAACTATGATTATAATAAGTCAAATCAACTACCTAATTATCAGCTATGATATTCCTGATTCACAAATGTACTCTATGGACAAACTACAGATTTAATTAAAACCTGCAAAACTCACGTGTTTGCTGCCCAAAGACAACCAAGAATCTCTTTTTGATTTTTTATATTTATGAAAAGGAATTAAACAACTACTGAAATTAAACAATCCAATCTATATTACTAAAATTAAACAATGTAATATAAATCTAACTAAAATTATATCTAAATTAAACTACTTAATTGAAACAGTAAACAACTAACTAATTGACCTGGAAACGCTCCAAGTCTGCCCTGTGTAAGATTTGCTTCTTAAGTCGATTGGAGGAAGAAATTCACACCATTTAGTCCTTAAGTCTTTCAGAAATGATCAGCTGTGCTGCTTCTTGAAGTATGTTATAGGACAAACAAGACATAAAAGAAAATCATAACCATTTTATGATGATAAATCTCTTGCAAAAGGGAAACCTATTGTGCAACAAACTTATATGTAACAATTCAATCCATGAAGAAGACAAAGCTATCATTCACAAAATGAATCGACAAAAGTTATGTCTTTTATCTCTTTTGGAAGCAACAAGATATGTATAACAGTAAGAAATTGTATCAAATGCATATTATTTAGATAGCAAAGTAATACTAAACCATAAACACAATGATATACAAAACTTGGGACAAAGTGTCGATATATTGAAAAGCAAAAGCTATGAAAACACATCAATTCTACTCCAGTTTGAATCAGAATTACATATCCTTGTTCTCCCACAACTAAGGATTCCTATTATTACAAAACCATAGGTTTATATAGGTTTTTCACAAGGTAAAACATCCTTGTGAATAATAGTAAACAGTTTTACACATTCTGGGAATAATCCAAAAATCCCTTAAACTAAGTAACTAAAAATGCAAGTGAAATCCTTAAGATATCCTCCAACTGCTCCTCATATCTATTGCCAATTCGAATTTACCTGCAATAGACATCAAAAATCAAGTTAGAAGAATATTTTATTAATAAAACAGTAAAATTGTGACTCCACAGACTCAGCTACAGAATCATCTGATTCTGTAGCTAGTCAAAAATAGCCAACAGGACCAGATCTCAATCAGATAAAATCAAATCGAATTATCTTTTAATAATCCTCAAAACGAGTCACTAATAATCCAATTGAAATTATTATCCAAATCAAATTGCATCCAAAGAAATTCAATTGAAACAGAATACCAAAATATTTTTGTCTTTAGTTACCATAAGGTATAGTCAAACTTTGACAGGTCGAAATTGGACATTGAATCAAGTTCGAATGAGATACGATACAATCAAAATCAATAATCATGATTAAACAGGATAGTAACCATATCAAATAAGATTTGCCACAACCTAACCATAACCGATATGATTTGAACATCAAACACACGTTACAGCTGTAGCAATATAGATATCATTTCAATTAATAGTAACGATAGAAATCCTATAAGATTCAACGCGCTATTCATTCTATTTTGATCAAATAAGTGAAAAATGTTGCGATACACATTTAAACGAAACATGTGTAATAGTCTTGACCAAAATCATCATCTATTTTAATTGCTGGGTATGACACAGTCAAAATCGAACAATATTGCTAACCGTAACCTGAACAACAATCAAACTAGATCGGGTTTAATACAATTATAGACGAATTTTTTATTCTGGGCATGTCGTTTTGTTTTACAACTTCGTTTGTGACTAAAAATATAGTGTCGTTCAATTTCGCAACAGAACAGGGTCGACTTGCCTTACAAAATGACTAACAAGAAGTCGGGTTATTGTTATGATTTGCATCGATTCTCAATATAAAACAAAACCCTTTTTTTTTAACAAAATCGAAAGCATATCCAGGCTGGTCAAAGTTACATGAAAGCAACAGATAACTACGGTAGGTGTGTCATAACCAATTCAAATTTCCATATAGATTGTGTTTCAAAATGTTGCAAAACAATTTGCCTAAAATAGATACAACAAAACCTTCAATCGTAACAAATTTAAATCAAACGGATCCAACAATTGATTACCAAAATCAAAACCAAATCCAACTCAAACTATAAACAAAATTCGATTTAACAAATCAAATCATATACAACAGTGCATGTTTATGTAACCGAGCAAGTCAATAATGCATACAGAGTTCATGAATGTACCATATAAATGAGCAAGGGTTATACCAGCTAGACCGCTGATATTATGTCAATTTTGAATTGACAATTGCTGTAGCAGACTTGACATTTTTGAACAGGATCGAACCCGTAGTTCGTTGCTTCATGTCATTGGGTTGTTCTTTTGCATTCTGACTAGTGAGCTTTTCCACTTGGTTTTCCAAATCGTGAATTTTGGATTGCAATTTTGGGACATCCAAATAATATCTCTCCAACCACAACCCACACTGACCGCAAGGTGGAGCAACAGTTTGAATAGAAGGGGGTTTTGATGATTCCCCAAGGGTTTCATGGAGTGGTTCAATACCAGGAAAGTCAGGGTTATCCTGCAGACAAGGAGGTAAGTTCTTGACGAAATCATGAGGAGGTTTGCCACACAATCCCTCGGAGTAAGGATACTCTTCGGTGAGAAATCGTTCAATGTCTGAATCAGAGTCCTTGCTGACCATGATAGGCTCTGTTTTAGAAGGGGGCTTAGTTTTATTCCTCGCCATGCGAGAGATCATCCTTGCATTTTTCTTGCTTCTAGTATTAGCACCAGTCTTAGCTCTAGTATTTTGGATTGTAGGCTTAGCAACTTCTGTCTGTTTAGTCACAGTCATAGGCGAATTCGTAGGGGACTTGAGCTTAGGTTTGGGTAACAAAACACTAAAAGGCACAGGGGTAGGTTTGCTCTCGGTCACCATGGGCTTATCCACCTGTGGAGGGTTAGCCTCTTCAAAACCATTGCAACTGAGAAAATTATGCCAAGAATCACGACGTAACCCCAATTCATGAACCAAAATCATTTTAATCAACCCCACATGGAAGAGGCTAGTGTCAGCCTGGATACGTTTGTATCGTTTAGCCATTTTGAACAAACTTCGGTGCAGATAGTGAGACATACTTAGTTCGAAACCCATAAAAACCATTAATAAACACAGGTGGAACAAGAAAATAAACCCGTACCTGCCTTCACAAGTAACAAATTGCTTGATAATCATCAAGAGATCATACCAGCGGGGTTTCAACATCTTTGCAGGCAAACCTCTGTTGCATGAGTTTACTGTGCGAGATTGGAACAGTAATGTCCATGGGACATCATCTACCTTGCAACGTTTCTACCATTTTTGTCCCTTGATAGGCAGGCTGGTAGCCAAGCTGAGGAACTATTCAGTGATTTCAAGCTGGACATCTCCAACTTTGGCTCGGTAGCCATCGAACGATAACGCAAATTGTCGAGCCACAGTGAAGTTATAACCATCAAAATTCCTTATGAAAGCGAGCCACCCGTGATCTTCCAGGTCGCTATATGCACCATCAAATGTCAACAGTGCTTGGCACCCGTTGGGCTCGAACCTTACAATAGGAGCCATGGCTTCTGTACATGGTAGGCTTCAAACTGAATGAAACAATGCACAGAGTAAAAAATGATAGGGTTTGACAGCTTCAATGCTCGAAGAGACCGGAATTAACTGCATGCGTGCGAAGGTGGTGGGATTACCACCGCCACACATTGTATTAATGACTGAGTACAGTGTTGTTAAAATCATAATAATTTATACCATGCGTATCGGCCAACAGATAGGTGTATCATCACATTAATGTGGCATTCACCCGAAACAGAACCAACACCATACGTTACACTCATGTGCCAAGTGTACAGTTCAATCCAACACCATATCCATCGTGTCAATCAATCGTTTTACACCAAGGTTAAATTTAATCAATGCCAATATATAGTTTGAAACTATGAATCGTTTAATGTAATATCAACTCAAAACAATGTACCAAGCATCAATTTAAAATTGAAATCCAAAAGATTTAATCAACGCACCCTCAAACCATTGTTATTTCTCAAATTGACCTTATAAACTTAGCAATGCATTCGTTGCACATTCAAATGTTTACATTCCAAATTTTTTTAGAACATTGCAATCAAGAATTTCTCATATAATCAATGAGTCAAGAGCTCATAGAAATAAGAATCAAAACATATAAGACCAAATCCATCATAACCTTTATAATATCAGAATAAAACTAGTAAATCTTCATTCCCAAAGGCTTAGTAATCAAACATATCCAAATGCGCAATCAAGTTAAGGGTATGCTAAAGGACATAAGCTTGAAAAATATTTTGCAGTCATATGATAAACCAATGGTCAAGTGTCTTTTGGAGAAATCAATAAAAGACGATTACAGTCCAAACGATGAAAGAGGTATTTTCACACTTACAGTTGTGAAAATCAAATCGAAACCAAATTGCAATTGTCGCAAAAATGAAACAAATGTCTAGAAGCACAATGCGACGATGATTTGTCATTAACGAGACAAGGGGTGTAGGCAACGTTTTTTAAGAGCAAATAAAAAATGAATTGGCTGCCAATAGTTGCGCAACAAGAGAAATATGACCTGCAAGCGAAGTTTGAAGAGGACAGACAACAGATCCATAGAGATAAAGATAAGCTACTCATAGAGAAGATTGGAGTTAGAGAAGCAGTCACTTGAGCACTTCGCTCCATGCTGGGATTGGTACCAATGAAAGAAGAGACAACTAAGAACCATGTGGGGAATATCACTGAGGCCATTCAACAACTTCAAGCAAGAGTAGCAGAACTGGAATTGCAAGCGGTGCCAAGCACTCCGCAGGAAGTGCGATATTAGAGGGAAGAAACTTCTTGGAGCGTAGTCAAAATAATCAAGGCATTGGCATTAGAATGTAAGAAACTTAGTAACTGAAGTGTGCAGACCTATGAGTGCCTCACAGAGGACCCAAAACTAATAACATTAGAAGGACAACTTCAGGAGGCAAATAAGCAAGCATCAACAATGAAAGTACAATTGAAACTACTTTCAGTGGTTGAGAAGGTGAAAAGGTCACATGAACAACGCGTAGTTCAATAGTAGGTCCATGCCATCAAGAGTAGATTCATGGAATTGAACCAAAGAATCTAGCTAGTACAGGACTAATCCTGTACACTTTTTGAAGAGATCGAGGGACAAGGTGCATAGCTGGAATAAGTAGTCACCACAGTGGAACAATGCTTGAAAGGACCTGTCACTGATAAAGTCATTCATGAGTTCGTTGAGTAGGAGGATTTGTTGAAGAAGCAAGTCGAGGCATATCGATCCAAGATAGAGGCCTTCGAAGAAAAATTGCTCAGATCAGAGTGACTCGGGATGAGTCACAGGTGAGTGTTGGGGGCCTGTTGGCCCTTGACCAAGTTTTGGAGAACCTTGGTCGTGTTTGACCACTTTTGGGACTTCGACAGGCTAGTCGAAGATGGAGCACCCAAGCGAAGTAGAGATCGCGGGATCTCACCCCCTTTTGTGGGTTTTTTGGGTTTAGGGTTTATGTAACAGGTATGGGATGTCAGCCCATGGGTTTATGCATGTTTAGGCCCCTTTTGTAATGTATAAATAGGGAGCTAAGCAATGTAATAAGTAGTAGTGGATGTGTGTGTCTTAGTGCAAGTATTTGTAATCGACTTTGTGTGTAACGGACGACCATCCATGTTGGGCCATGCTACACCAGAGAACTCTTGCGTTCTCTCTGTGGAACATACTGTAGCATACTCAATATCTATTTCAGCTATGTCACATAAATTTTTTGAACTGCATGCAATTAAGATATATACACAGAGAACTCTTGCGGAAGAATTATATATAAAATGTGAACATACAAATACATATGTAAATACACAGATTCACACTGAAATAACAATAAAAATATACATGCATCATATACATGAAATACCCATAAAAATAAACACAGTTATAACCGCACATATGATAACCCATAAAAATAAGAACTTAAAAAACAATGCATCATGTAAATTTATCACACAATTGGCACTTATCTTAGTAAGGATGTCACCAACTGCGTGCAGACCTTCCACGAACCTCCCATCCTTAGATCACATTGTTCATCACTCTTAACAGTGAGTCACCCTCGAGCTGGGACTAAACTCCACCTAGGTAAAGGGATTCCTAACCAGGCTAAAGGCTCATAGACAACAGGAAAGACTCCGTCTCAGGTGCCAAATCAAACTAACAACCTATAGCCCCTCATTCCCCACATTCCTGTCCCACCTAGGAAGTGTGCCCCTTCTCTACTCAATAGTCCTTCGGTTTCCCCACTTCCTTTTCAGGATTCAACAATAGGCCGGATAGGAAGTCTCAGAGAACTGTAGATGCAGTTTAGCACCTTCAGGAAATCAATTCTCGACAATTATCTCACCTAGTGAATTTCTCACGGGCCTAACAAACCGCCTCTTCAATATCCCACGGGATTGACAACCCACTTCTTCAATGCAGCTCCCAAGCTAAATAGATACACCAACACAAAATGGATATGGATACAAGTTCAGGTACAATCATGAAGATACAAAAGATAGCTCAATGGGTGTGTGCATTCTCATGGATGATTGACTGGATAACTGAATGATGGAAAGAGATTGTTGATTTTATTTCCAAATGTTTGGAATGTGAAAAGGTAAAGGTTGAGCATAGACACCCAGTTGGTTTGCTACAACCATTACCCATTCCTAAGTGGAAATGGGAAGTTGTAACAATGGATTTCATCACCAAAATTCCCAGAACAAACAAGCAACATGATTCTATCATGGTAGTGGTGGATAAGCTTACTAAAGCTGCCCATTTTATTCTCGTTAAGCTCACTCATAAGGAAACCAACATTGTTGATGTTTATATGAAGGAATTTTCTAGTTTACATGGCATACCCAAGACAATTGTGTCTGACAGAGATCCAAAATTTACCTCAAAATTTTGGAAGGGATTATCTAATGGATTTGGAACAAACTTGAATTTTAGTATATCTTATCATCCAGAATCATATGGTCAAACAGAGAGAGTGAATCAAGTGATTGAGGATGTGTTAAGGATGTATGTGATGGATAAACCATCAAAATGGGAAGACTACCTACACTTTGTAGATTTTGCTTATAACAATGGGTACCAAGCATCTCTAAAGATGAGCCCATTTGAGGAACTTTATGGAAGAAAGTGAAACACACCAGTAAGCTGGGATAACCTAGTAGAAAAAGCAGTGGTTGGACCAGATTTTATCAGGCAAATGGAGGAGAAAATGATTAAAATAAAACAAAAATTAAAGGTTTCCCAAGACAGGAATAAAATCTATGATGATAAGGGAAGAAATCACAGGGAATTTAAAGTGGGTGATCATGTATTCTTGAAAGTGAGGGCCAACAGAAGTTACCTGAAGTTGGGAAATTGTTCAAATTTGGTACCTCACTCTTGTGGGTCATTTGAAATCCTAGAGAGGATTGGTCCAGTAGCTTATATGATTTCATTGCCTTCATCTATGTCTATTCATAATGTATTCCATGTATCATTACTCAAGAAATATATACCTGATGCTAATCATGTTATCGATTGGAATGTGATTCAGGTGGAGCAAGAAGGCGCTTTCCAAATGCATCCGGTACGCATTATGGACCGGAAAATAAAACAACTTCAGAATCAATCCATAGGGATTGTAAAGGTCCAATGGACCTGGTACAGTCTTGAGGACACTACTTGGGAGCATGAGGATGCAATGCGGGCAGAATACCCACATCTTTTTGAGGATTTTTGAAATTTTGTTGTATATGGGTACATGATGCACTGAGGATAGTGCATAAATAAGGGGAGGGGATTGTAATGTAAATGAAAATGTACTTAGGCTGGTGAGCTATTTGATATCATTCTTTGTATGCACATTTCATGGCATAGTGCACGCATGTACTGCACAGTAAAATGAGGAAGTTTGCACATTCCAGGATACCGCTCGCAACAACATCAGTGCGAGCGATTTTGAGGCCAGGTAGCCTTTTGTGTATATGTTGTGTTTTATAGGCTGGTGATCTAGTTATTATAATCTAGGATGCTTATGTTTTGATTAGGCTGGAGAGCCTAGATGTTAAAGGCAAGTGCGCCTATTTTTGTATATGTCTCACTATTAATATAAAATACATCGCTGCGCGCAGACTGACCACGATAAAAGAGATGGGGGACTAAACTCCACTGGTTAGGGAAAGGGAGGGACTAAAAGTTAAGGAAAAGGGCTAAGCTAGGGAGCTTAAGCCAAAAAGGAATATTATATTAATATTTGTTAAATCATAAAGTATGGATAATTATTTTATCCTAAGTTCTAAAGTTGGGGACAAGTAGGCCAAAGTAGCTCCCAACATGACAAGTGTCAAGTTGGGTACATGCATACATATTGTTGGGACTTAGTTCATTTTCTGATATTTTCCATCATTCTTTCCATCATTATTTCCATCATTCCTTCCATCATTCAGTCATTCAGTCAATCATCCATGAGCATGCACACACCCATTGAGCTATCCTCCATATCTTCATGACTGTACCTGAACCTATATCCATAGCCATTTTGTGTTGGTGTATCTGGTTAGCTCGGGAGATGGACTGAAGAAGTGGGTTTTTAGGCCTATGGGATATTGAAGAGGTGGGTTGTTGGCTCATGATAAATTCTCTAGGATATATAATTGTCGGGAATTGATTTCCTGAAGGTGCTAAACTACAGCTATAGTGCTCTGAGACTTCCTGTTCGGCCTATTGCTGAAGCCCGGAAAGGAAGTGGGGCAACCGAAGGACTGTTGAGAAGAGAAGGGGCACACTTGTTGGGTGGGATAGGCATATGGGGAATGAGGGACTATAGGTTTTTAGTTTGATTTGGCACCTGATACATAGTCATTTCTGTTGTCTATGAGCCTTTATCCTGGTTAGGAATCCCTTTACTTGGGTGGAGTTTAGTCCCAGCTCGGGGGTGACTCACTTTTGAGAGTGATGAATAGTATGGTCTAAGGCTGGGAGGTTTGTGGAAGTTCTGCATGCAGTTGGTGACATCCTTACCAAGATAAGTGCCAATTGTGTGATAAATTTACATGATGCATTGTTATTTACGTGCTTATTTTTATGGGTTATCATATGTGCAGTTATAACTGTGTTTATTTTTATGGGTATTTCCTGTATATGATGCATGTATATGTTTACTATTATTTCAGTGTGAATCTATCTATTTATAGATGTATTTGTATGTTTACGTTTTATATATAATGCTTTCGTAAGAGTTCTGTGTGTATATATTTTAATTGCATGTAGTTCGAAAAATTTATGTGGCATAACTCAGTTGGATACTGGGTATGTTACAGTATGTTCCACAAAGAGAATGTAATAGTTCTCTGGCGTAGCGTGGCCCGGCATGGATGGTCGGGGATGTTACATTGTGCATACTATGTGTTAATACTTGTAGAGCTACGTGTAAGTGATTTTAAGAGGATTTGTGCATAGACTATGTAAAGGCTTGGTGCTTGGACCTTACTCGGGGAAGGAGGATCTGGCGAGGTGTATGTAGATATATTGTCATATGAGGATTTGGATTTGTGGATATGTGCATGTAAGAAGATTGGAATAATCTAATAAAAGAGGAGAAGAGTTGGTGGATGTAGCCCCATGCTGGGGGTGAACCATGTATATCCTGTGTTGTGGTTGCTTTGAGCGATGTGGTTGATATGTTATTGATGTGATCTATGCTTAATGATGTAATCTTTATGTATGTTAGATGCATCTAATGTAGTATATTAGTGCTTAACAATATGAATGAATGTTAGATATATTCTTATGTTATGTGCTGAATGGTTAGATGTGCTTAGACCTTGATGAATACTGTGTTGTTCTGTAATTAGGGTTTTTACCTGCGATGTGAATAAGGGTCAAAGACTGATGAATGTTAATTGCTAATTTCTATGTTAAGTATTGTGATCACAGATCTGTGTCCCGGCTAGGTTGTAGACACTTGAGTCCTACAACCCCCCCTGCCTCTACCTCGAGTGAGACTTCATCTGCTTCGCAGGTGTTTCCGAAAGGGCTGGTAGTTAGGGTTTTGTTGGTGCATTGTTGAAGCGTTGAACCTTGGGTCTACCCCTGTGCCAACAAATACTAAGATTTTCTCTTAAGTTTTATTGATCTAGTTCATTTTTCATTCATTCTTCAATTCATAAAAATCCCAATTCTCTTTTATGACAACAAGGTCCTATTGTAGAAAACAAGGTTCAAAACTGAATCATGTCATTTAGATGCTTGTTTTCGGAGGTGTTGATATATATTTGATAGTCTGTGTAGACTTGTCGGTTTATGAATTAAATTCATGACTGATAAAGGATATTGTGCAGAGTCAAGTGGGAAGTAGTCTATGGAAACCTGATCCAGATTTTAAAGTTTAGTTTTTACTTCTTGTCAGAGTCCTTTTGTATGGTTTTCATCGGGGATATCTAAGTTTGACCTTGGTCCATACCCCCACAAGGATTTTGTAAAGAGAATGATTATTTTTATTTCTTGGAATGAAATGAAGCAATTACTATTTTGTCTCATCTATGTTAATATGTGACTTGGTATTTTTTCTTTTGATTTGAACATTTACTTTTGCAATCTAATATATTCAGAAAATTGTATAAAAATGTTATATTTTGCAACAATCTTTTATTTAAAAAAATCATCCTAAGCTCTTGTAATTAATACTTGTGGATTAGGAAACACTTTTTGAGGCTATAAACATAGGGTAACATTCCCAACTATCTTTCCTTAGCCAAGCTAGGTTTGAAAATGGTTGAGTAAGATAAATTCATATCTTTTCCTCAACACACATGTTTATTCTCTACGCCAAGTAGAGACCATTTCTAGGCTTATGACAAAGATATTTTTCATAATTGAGGAACTCATGAGCCGATGTTGGAATCATATAGATTACCATGCCAAGGCCATGTCATATTGGAGTGAATTTATGCATATGAAGATACTCATCATAAGTGGTTTTGTGAGCTACAAAATATTGTTGATGGTATCCATCAAGACATGAAATACAAAATGCAAATCTTTGAGGAAAAGGGAAGTAGAAAATTTGGTGGCAAGTTCCGAAAAACATGACAGAGGAAAAAAAGGGTCAAGACTGTTCATTTTAGTGGATGGACTAGGAAATTTTCCTAGTATCGGATCAAGACTCATCATAATAACTATCATCGGTTACGAATAAAGAATAGATGATCATTCTTTCACCTCGTCCTTTGAATTATCTATCCAGAATGGCCTCATCTAAAGGAAACTCTAGATCGAGAATGTCGTGTGAATGTGGAGAGTCAACACCCCATGTGGGTAGAGTATGTTGATAAAAATACATATGAGGATGAAGGTGTTGACGAGTATCAAATGATGCTAATGGGATCGTCGAAGAGGCAATCTCAACCACTGTGAGTGGAAAATAAGCTCCATCTGATTCAATTATTTTAGGATGAAGTACCACTGATGAATTAAAAAAACCTGATTGATCCACTGGTAAATGAAGAAATCATGTTGATGAGAGTAATATTCACAGTAGGATGTGGTGGGGAAGATATAAGTTTCCCATAATAAAAGAGTCTTTGAACATCCTAGCACCAAAAATCATGTAATACTATTGGGAATCACTGACAAAGGGTACATTAGACCTTGCATTGGATCCAAGGTCTTGGATACAAAATGAAAGTTGATCAATTGTCACTATTTTCCATTGATGAGGGACATGTAAGACCCTAAATACAAATGAGACATTTGTAGTCATCTCATAGAAACAAGTGTGCATGAGTAACAAATTGTACTGAAGAGGTGCATCGATGACCTCCACAACAACAAAGATAGTATTACCACATAACTTGATGGGTAACGTGGTGATAATCCTATGCACCTGGAACATATGTCCATTGAATGATTTCAATAATGTGGTATATGTATCGATCTTTGGAGAGTTGAGGGCCTTGCAGGATGACATAGAAATATTGCAATTTCAGGGTCCTTCATCAATCACAGTGTGAAGGAAATGTTTCCCCATCATTCTCACTTTGATCTAGAAAGATATTTGATGGGAAATCCTATGATTAATGTGATTAGAATCAAAGGTTTTCAAGGTTGACTCCAAGGGATCAACCTCGCCTATCGTAAACAATAAGTATTTATTTTTCATTGGGAAACTTTGGAGGACTTTGAGTGTCGACATGGAACATGGTTTCTAGACCAAGTATTCCACAATACTATAGTTTTGGGAAGCCTCTTTTGGGGCTAAATATATGCACTAATAATTCCCAACATTAAATTGTCAACAAGTGAGTCGTAGACTTAGAGGTGCAAAAATAGGAAATGTAGGATTGGATCCTAGTCTAACCTAATCTAAGGCTGACAAACACACTTCAATGAAATAAACGAAAGAAGAAACCATAAATAAAATCAAAGTGCAAAAAAAAAGGAAATTTAAATATGGAAAAACCAAATTAAAGCGAACTAGATTAAGAGACAAGGAAATCTGAAAGTAGATGCAGAATTTACCCAAACCGGCATTCAAATCAGTCATTTGAATGAGGTTATTCAAACCCTCATGTATGTGGGATATTGACCTAAAGTGGAATTTACCATCTTTAAGAACAAATCCCCAAAACTCCTAATTAACACTATATCGACAAAGTAGTGTAACATAAATAACACACTTTAGAAGCTTGTCCTCAAGAAACGATACACCTGGAAATGAAAGGAAAAGTTAATGTTGGTACGGGATTAGTTTTGTTTTATGTATAAGAATGAACGTGTTGGTATTGAATTAGTTGTGTCTCATATATAAGAATTGCGTCAATCATTTAGCACTGCATATGTATTTATATCAAATTCTAACAATAAAACATCTAACAATATATTCTCAAGACAACATAGGGATGATTAATATATACAAATCTTACATAGTTTTCACATAGCAAAGTGGTAACTAATGATGAAAACAATTAAAACAATGAAGACAAAACAGTAAGACACTTTAACAATATAACAAGGGAACAAATAATTCAAAGCTAATATACAAAAAATAATATATAATAAATAATGTAATAATGCACATGGTATCGTAACAAAACAATTTACAATAACATGGTAAAACAATATATATAATACTAATGAGAAGTAAAAACAATATATAACAAGAACTTAAAAAAGATAATGCTAATAACACAAATGATACAAATATATGTAGAATATAACAATTAACAATACAACATTATAAACAATTAACGATATAACAATATGTGCATTTAACAATATAACATTACACATAAAACAATCATGTGCAAAACCGTCATTATACACTATGAAACAATATAATGTACATGGACAAATGAAGAGAAATATGTCGAATTAGATGAGAGAAATTGATTGAATCATGGTCAGAACGTCGTAGAAATGAAAAATGGAGCAACTTAATGTTCTTCTTTATTTTTAATTGTTTTCATGCTTTTTTGTTGCAGCGTTGAAATGTTTGCAGAGGAAAGGCATTGGAGATTGGAACGGTCTGAATATAATATGGGTGGGGTGAATTCGGGTATCAACAGATCCAACGTGGGTGAAATGGGTGTGATCTACAAAGATGGGCAGCGTAGATGTTCAATAATGTGCAGAAAATTTGTTGAGAATTGCAATATACAATAGATGTGTTAAGGGACAAAGGTAAATTTGCAAGGAGAAGAAGAGAAAAGAAGTTGCAAGTGTTCTATATTAAGGTTTTCTCTTTGAAATTAACAGTAAAATTAGCAAACTAAACTACACACAAAAAAAATCAAACAACACATGTGAAACAAAGAATTAAAAATTTCACAAAATATAAATTGGATAGGAATTAACCACACTTGCAATCTAACTATCAAAATAAAGAGGCAAAACATTACCCAGGACTAAGGGTCCCTTCCCAACCTGACTAACACCGCCAAAAATGATCAGAGGAAGCTGAAGGAATGCACAAAAATTCAGGAACAAGAATCCTTCATTAACGGGGGATCAACTTTGCTTACAAAAGAGCATCACACATGCTTGCTATCTTAGTGAATCTCCTTGTCTTATACCAATTCCAAAACACATTACAAAAGATGTACCCTGATTTACATAATTGGAATATTTATATGAAAAATACTTGATCTAGAAGATGGAAATGACTCCATTCTCATGAAACAACAATTATATAAATGAATATATCAAAACATCCATACGATTTTTAGAAAATATTAAAACCATCAAGTTAGGCCCTGATATGATATGATATTATATTCAAACAAAAAAACCATAATACCATAGAACACAGACCCTTAAATATGCTGGAATACTTTGAATTCTTATTTAATTAGGATTCCATGCTTATTATAAAGATCTCAATGCTATATTTTGTTTCTTCCAAACCTGGGTGCATCCCGAAATTTGTGCATATGTCAGTCGAAGAACCATTCATAAATCCTCAACCGTTCCTTTGTTTCGAAAATGATTCACTAGAGACCCAATTTCCAATGCTAGGAGAAACACCCATATCTTAGAATCTTCATATTATTCGTTATTTGCACACACATCGAGGGAGAATTTGACTATCCAGAACTTTTATTAATTTTGGCTAAATTATTCCTCGTGAGATGGAGGTCCACATGTGTGAGCTAGGTGAATTCTAGCACACATGTATCCATTATCTCTTCGCTGCAGAGAAAACCTATGTTCCAAAATTTCGACTATAAATGCGTGAATATGCCAAAAAATGACGGGTACTAGAATGACAATGTTGGTTCATAAATGTTGAATTACAGTTATGGTATAAGAACATTGATCATACTACTACAAGAATCAAACTTCACTAACCATCGTCAGTAAAACATGATATAATCGTCTTTTCATTACTAAAAATGTAGAAAAAAATGTATTAACCACACTATATGTATACTTGTGAATGACAAAAAATAATGGTGGTATATGGTGTAATAATATGTATGTTATTGGTGAAATGCAGGAAAAGGTGGAATGATGAATAGATTTGTATAGAGGAAAACATGGAAAAAGTGGAGCCCAACACCTATGTATTCAGGTTGTGCATCATTCTAAAAATAATTCTTTTCAGGGGGTGAAGTGACACATCAAAGGATGGCTTCTAAACATTAATATGCACACCAAGTGGGGAAGAAGATGTTGGCTCTTACATAGTAGGTGTAGGCTCAAAATTTTCATACTTCTTTGCTCGAGTCTTCAGATTTATCATATGTTCACACATGGAAATTGTATCATTTGAGGAATACCCCTCATGTTGAGGGGTACCTACCATACCCCCTTGCGGAGGGGTAGGATTTGTTGCAACCATGTGTTGAGGTTGGGGGTGGAAATAATGACTCGGGATAACAAGATTTTGGGGGGCCTTTTGTTGAGCCAAAAATAAATGGGCACCATCCTTTCGAGGAAATTGATGGGTAGGATGGTCCTATCCACAATTTGTTTAGGGGATCTGACTCTTGTTTTTCTCTTTCATGCTCCCCCGTTGATTTTTTTTGGTGGGAGAAATCCCTTGTTCAGTGTTGTAATTTTGTTTTTATTCATTTTATTCTTTCCTCCAGGTTACTGAGGATTCTTTGGTTGCATCGATTGCACTGAATTCACCTTGTAGGTATGAGTAGGCACGATAGTAGTTTGAGCATTAATACTCGTAGTTGACATGTGTGAAAAAAGTACATGTGACCCATCTAATAAACTAAATGGACCACAGTGGCATGGGATACATAAACCACCACACCATTAGCGTGGGGTCCCGGGTTTCTAGGATTTTTTTATGGCCTAGGAGAATGAATGATAATATAATAGAGAGTTCCTGACTAAGCATAAATCAAGTCTAAGTGTTGGGCACACATGATGGAATTGTTGATACTGAGAGGGGGGTGAATCAGTATCAAGTACAATTTTAAAAAACTTTTCCAACTTATACTTAAACCATTCAATTATATCCAATGAGAAATGAACAATAGTATAAGAGTTACACCAATACACCACAATACACCA
>ML806276.1:57072-71164 GCA_009831015.1 Picea engelmannii
ATGATGTTTATTTATACCATTTATGTCACTTCCTTTTAACAATAGGGCCGACCTGACACTTTCTTATTTTGTAATTCTTTTCTTTAATTATCTTCAGGGCCTACATGTACAATTCATATTGTCATCTTCAAAAATTCATTTCTTCTCAACCATGAGGATCCACGTGACGTGCCACATACCACCAGAAACAGCATGATGTATAATATCCATCCATGGGTGTTTTATCTGCATGTGCATTTTCCTTCATGTCCAAATAACTTCATCAATCTTGTGGTCCAAAACCCATGACTAGGGTTGACATCAATGACAACAACCAATCTTCCAATAGGAATTATCTTCGGTAGCTTCCCCGACCATAGCTACATCCTTGGAAATGAGTGGTAAGAGATAATTTCTAAACCATTCCATTAGGATTTTGTCCAGAATATGGGTCTTGGTCATCCTACGTCTTCATCTCCACTCATATATATGATAAAAAATGTGTGTGGATGTATCCTCTCGCAAATATGTGAAGATTTTTGTTCCAATATCATATCGTATGGGAAATCGGTAATGCGTTAGAAATTCAATCACCAAGTCATTAAAACATTTAAAGGAAGTTCATTTTAATTCAATATACCATTTGGCAACACTTCCGATTAGGGATCTATGGAAAAGACACAAGCTTATGCTATCATCCATTAAGGAATTGGATAAGAACCACAAATGATATATCATTATGTGCATGGAGGTGTCTTCTCCTAGATTTTCATCGAATTTGGGTGTGTTTGATGGAATCTTAGAAAGAATGAGAAACCATGAAGGGTTATGGGAAATAGGGTCAGTTGTAAAATGTGACAAATCAGGAAAGTATAACGTTACAAGGGAAAGAAATGGCATATGAGAAAATGAATAATGGGAGGAAGATGAAGTTCTTGAAGTACCAGATGAACCTTTTAGTCCTGCTAGCAGGGAAAATCGCCCTATTACTATACCAGGGTCAAAGTATAGGAAGATATATGATCTCCCTTAAAATACAATATAATTCCTAAACTACCCCAAACACTCTAAATATATTAACATAAAGAGATAGGAAAGTAGGTCATAAGCAGTACCTTTGTTCCAACGTTCGATGTAGACCAACTCTTGCTTTATATCTCCCAAGATGTAAGTCTCCTCCCAAAGAGGAGCCGCAAAAACACTTATGAAAACAAGGCTACAAATATTATATCTCTACTCATCATGATTAGGGTTAGATTTAAACCATTATGCACAAATCAAATGAAAAACATAAAGATGTCATTTGGGACATGAAAAATATTCTTTTATTCAAATCCAAAGATCAAAAATTACAACCTTTGTAGGTCGACGCTCCGTGAACCTGGTCTGATCTCCTCTTAATTTTTATCCAAGTGCACTATCCCAATGCTTTCTATCACAATCAAATGATCACTTTAGGGGAAGGGAAGAGATTGTATAGGAGAAAAGCCTAAAGAGGGAATACTGAGGGGAAAACTTAGAAGGGGTTGCAAATACTTGGGTAAGGAGGGAAAAGGGGTTTGGGAAAGGTTTCACTATTCTAATGGTTGATGTTGGAATGGGACCCCAAGAAATCCTTTTATATGAAAAAATGATAGTTATTCGGTTTGGGGATGGCTACAACGGGTGAATTGGGTGGGAAACCATCGATAGCCCATAAACTCTGTCGAATCCCTTGCAATTTTTTTTATTTTTGCAACTTTTGGAGGTAAATGTGGTCTATTTAGTATGTAGCTAGAGTATGTATGTGGGATTTCTAGTATGCAACTAGCATATGTACGTAGGTAGTAGTGCAACAGGGCACGTAAATGCTCCAAAAAATGGTTTTTTAAAAAGAGATACTCAACAATAGTTTGGAAAATTGTACAAGTAGAAAGGCCAATGCCATGTATGCATAGGTAGGGAATTTTAGGGCTATAAAAAATTCCCCCTAATGTGTGAGTTCATAAGAGAAACTGATGGCAGAAATACATTACAATATATTTACCAGTGGGAAGGCACAAAGTCAAGTGAGCCCGGGACCAGAGTTTGGGAGGTTTCCATCTGAAAAACAATAATAATCTATCTGATACGAGGTTACACATGCTCAGGATGAACTAATCATGGATGCCAATCAAGTACACTGCAGATCCATGTCATAGAAATGTCTATATAAAGTGTAGCCATGATAAATACATGGTGGATCTACATCTAAAAATCAAGTGATGATATTCAAATACAATACAATATGCATATTCTAGAAGTATCAATGCCCGAGGATGGAGATGAGGAATTCATAGCTTGAGAAAAAACTTCAATATCTTCAAATTCTTAGGTAGGAGTGTGAGAGGAGTGTAAGACTCACTACTCTAAGGTCTTCGGCATCCTGTCGGGGAAATACCGGAAGATCTCGATCATCAGGCACAAAACTTCGTCGATTTTGAAAATGGACTTGATTGGACTCTTAGGATGGTCGACTCATGAAATTCAAGAGACAAAGTGCAGAATGGTGGACTCAGATTGGATAAAACTTTCCTTGGAAAAAAACATGAAAGATGATCAAACTTAGGCAGTGTAATATTGACATAAGTCTAAAATGCAGGAGGCACCACAAAATCTCCATATGTTTGGAAGAGTAACCAAACGAAGGAGGACACAACTCTATGCAGTGAGAACAACTTCCTAAGGTCATACTAGATCCCAATGCTTGGAGAACAAATGGAAGTATGTTCTTTGTCCAAGGGCGACTATCTTCCTGCCGAAAAAATAATGATTATTTCTCGTCCCCTCTTTTTGGAATATTTGATTTTTTTTTGTCTTTTTCAATTTTTTAATGATATTGAAAAAGAATAAAAGAATGCTATGTTACAAAGGAATAACGAGTGTCATGAGAAAGAAAATTATTTCCAAGTGCATGGAACATACGGATGCTAAAGGCAAGGAGACATGTGCAGGATAAGGACACTCGGGGAAAATTCCTCCATGGGTCAAGGTGTCGGATCACAAAGGAAAAAAGTGTTGCAAGGCTTGCATTTAAGGAATGATTTTACAGGTTTAGTTCAGAGCAACATGGAGGTGCATTAGGCCAAAGATGAAAATATGAGACCCATAATGTGATTAAGCATGAAACAACATGAATCCCTCCATGTGATTTTTTACGAGCCCAGAGAAGGTAATATTGGTGGTTTTTTCACATTTAGACAGTCTTAAAAAACGTTAAAGAAGAATATAGAGAGTACCTTTTTCGCAATTAGTCCAATCGTCTTGAAAAAGGGTTAAACTTGCACTGAAAGGACGTCTTTTCAAAACCGTTTTAACGAGTGTGACAAATACAAGATCACTCGATTATCTTTTAAATTTTAAGGAGTCTGAAAAGAGATTAACTATGGACTCATAGCCTATTTCTAGGTTTAGTCTCCTAAGCTCGAAAAAGTATAAAATATAACTGAGGAGAACTCTCCCGGCGAGATAAATATCCCGAGGCATACCTTTTCTTGGAATAATCTACTAGATGGAAAAAGTGTTAAGCTCATGCAAAGTATATATTCTTCTGGACTAATTTTAATGAGTGTGAAGGAACAAGGTCACTTGACGATATTTTCATATTTAAGGAGTTTGAAAAGATCTTAAATATGGACTCTGAGGGGGTTCCTTTTTCTTAAGTAATATCCAAGGACCGAAAAAAAGATAAACCAAAATCAAGGATAATGTTCCTTTTTCAAAAATTTAGTCCCTCAAGACTGAAAAAGGGTTAAAATTATGCCTGATAATACTCTTCTAGCGAACCCAAGTTCCTAGAGAATACCTTTATTCGTAAAATTATCCATCTGAACCGAAAAATGGGTAAACTACCACCGGAAAGATGTGCCTTCAAATTTTAGTTTGGAGAGCGTGAAGGGAAACAATATAGCTCGAAAATATTTTCAATTTTAGAGAGTCTAAAAAGGGATTAAAGAAGACTCCAGGGGGGCTTCTTTTCTCAAGTAATACAGACGAGATTGAAAAGAATAAATACAGTCTCGTTGGATGTTGCTTTCAAAATTTAAGTGAGCTTGAAAGACAACAAACTATGCTCATTAGGGAGTCTTTTGGGTAAGGCCAAGACTAATGAATGGAAAAAAGAATGAGGCTTCAATATGTAATCATAGAGGGACTAACAAGGACTCCCAAGCCTATAGTAAAAAATCACAGCATGGACGCCAAAATGTAGCAAAGGATCTAACTAGGGAATCCATGTAGAGGTAGGATATACCACCTAATTACAACACTTCTAAAGTAACAGAGAAGGTTATGTGTCACACTTTCGGTGGGATCGATCCTAAGGATAAATGAACTAGGAAACAAATAATGCAAAAAATAAAAGTAGGGAAAAATATAACCTATATGTCAGTTTCAAGGTCAATTACCTATCAGAACGGATCAATACGATGGACACATGTCAAAGTAAAATGTCTTCAAGATCCTTCATATAAGTCCAATAACACTCATCTAGAATTTAATAAATCCAATATAGATAGAAACTTCAGAAAAATAAGAGGTTGTACTGAATACAAAACTTGAAAACAACAAACATGGACTGTACAATATGTACAAGGTATGACACAGACTTATGTCTCATGCGTGGTAGTATTTCAGGTAGAGCATGCTGCTAGGCTCTGACCAGGAGTCTCTTCAATAGTCAACCTGGAAAGTCTCCCAAAAGAGAAGAAAACACAAACCATTATGTAATTCTTCCCATGGTATAAAAACCATAGTCATGGCTTCAAGGATAACCTGATCTGAATGCATTTCAATATTTGAGAAATCACGTGAACGAGGACTGTTTATAGTCCCAAAGGGCGAAGTAAACTGACCATATTCCATACAATGATGGATATTCTATCCAATACCGACATAGTTTATCAATGAATAATCACAAGAACAAAGGCTTGAGGTTCTATGAACAATGAGATTAGACTCAAAAGGAAGTTTGAGATCACTTAGACCAAGAGGGGGAAGCAAGTGCTCCTATTCCCCCATTGGATAAACCAAAGGAAATTTTTTTGATACCAAGTCTCGAGAAGGAAAACATGAGTGAACAATTTCCTTCTCACGAGCAATTGAACACTAAGGACAAGATGCCACAAAATTTACCTGTGGTGGGGTAGAGTCTACATGGATACTAGGAACATATAAAGGGGCATCTTGAACTAATTTTGAATTAGTATGGTGATTTTCAGATGCCAGCTAGTTGATAGTGAGAATTCTTCCATTGTGAGGTAAATGCATCACCCTGAAGAGTGTAGACACCACAACATTCATAGCATATAAATAATCATGACTGAGAAACATATTAAAATATAACGGGCCCTGCACCACTATAACATTGACAAGGATAGTCTTCCCACCTAACGAGTTATGAAACTGAGGAAGAATCCTCAAATATTCACTAGGGCGTCTATCAAAATCCAACAACTCATGCGAAGTGGTCACAAGATTGTGAGAACCCAAAGCTTTCCAATCCGAGGAGGATAAAATACCTGCAGAGGATCCTTCATCTACAATGAATCGGTAAATGTTTTTTGAATTAACTTCAACCCTTATTTGAAAATGTGAATAATAAGGAAGGAGAGGCTTAATAAGGAAATTCCAATCAAAAGAAACCATTCTAGGACTTGGAGGGGGTTTGGTCGAAGTGAGCGGAATGCCCCCTTGTTCTGAAAGTACTAAAATGGAAATGTTAAAAACATAGTCGGTAGACACATCACTCCTCAAGAGAAGAGTGGCATCAACTAGATATTGGATCAACGTGACCACTTTGGTAGAATCAACACTCTCAAAGAGAAGAGTGGGATCAACCAAAGATTGCATTGGCATGACTACTTTGGTAGAATCTACTCTCCAAGAGAAGAGTGGGATTAGTTGAATATTGCATCGGTGTGACCACTTCCTCAACCACTGGCTGAATACATTGTGAGACAACATGGTATAAAGGTGCACCAACCCCAAAAAGAGGAGTGGGATCATCCAAATATTGCATTGGTATGACCACTTCATCATCCAAAGGATGAATAGACTATGAGGAAACCTCAAAAGACTTGGAATCAAAAGACATTGCAGACAGGGACCACAATATTCGTGCCTCTGGAAGGCTAGGGAATAAATGAGTAAGGTGATATCCCTTGCAAATCTTATAGGGGAACTTATGCGTACGTCCTACCCATATAGGTTTCTCAACAGAATCAATGACCCTAGCATGATTGGCAGTGGATAGTTTCTTATCCTCAACATGACTCCCAGATGTTGTTGGCATATCACTCATATGACTTGCATTGACGAGTCTCATGCCCCCATAATGAATTGTAGAGTTTGGGTGCTAGTCTTCAACATGACTTGCAAAGCTTGATGACCTATCTCCAACATGACTCACTGAGGTTGGTGACTTCTTTCCAACATGACTAGCATAGGTTGGTTGTTGAATTCTAGTATGACTCGCAGGGACTAGACTTGTGCCCCCAACATGACTTGCAGTGGTTGGTTGCACATCTCCAACATGACTAGCAGAGTTTGGTTTTTTTCCCCCAGCATGACTTGCAGAGGCTGGGTGTTGTTCTTCAACATGACTTGTAGAGGTTGATTACCTATCTCGAACATGACTCACAGAGGTTGGTGATTTCTTCTTCCTATTCTTCCTCTTTCTATTTCGTTTAAAGTTTTGGTTACTAGTAGCTATACTTTCACCAGAGAAGGTAGAAGGTGGAGAAGAGTAATTTGTTGACAAAGGAACATAAACATGATTCCCATGACATAAGGTTCTTAATTGAGAAGCGTCAAGAGAATTTAGGACATTTGGAATGGTACCCAACCAAACCGGTAGTCCCACATTCAACCCAGGAATGTACAAAGTGGCCACAAAAGGGACACCAACATTTCTGAAGAAAGGGAAATCACAAGAATCCATTTGCAAAGGGGTTCCTTGGTTGGTATCGTCAGGAAATTTTTCCATTAATATCTTATGCATAGGTTCTTCCCTTTCCTGATCATTGAAGTCCGTAAAATTATCACACATTGAGTCTAGAGAAACAATGGTATAAAAATGATGCCTATAAAGAGGTGGCTCCATGTTTTAAGTGGACGATTGAAAAGTACTCATGATTGATGGAGTGAAAGGTCTACCACCTTATTTCAAAGACCCAAATAAATGACTGACTAAATCACTATGAAAAACTAGGGAGGATAGAGCACACCACTAAGAGGAAAATCCTAAAGGAAAATCAAGCAAAAAACTAACTAGTAGGAAGGATAGTTACACCAATCGACACTAGAGAAACTTACCGATGCAAGTGAAACTCGAACACATAAGTAACCTACAGGTATACTTTGCAAAGCATGATCTGACATCTTCCCTAGGTACTGTAGTAAACCCCCGCAGTAACTTGTGTAAGTCCATAAAAATAGAAAACTAGGTTTCCAACTTATAGTCAGTCACCATGTGCGTACATTCGACATTCAAACTTACAGGATAACAAAGTTTGAAGCCCTTCAAGGGTACTGAAGGAAATTAGTCCATAAGACAATTGAGGATCTAGAATGGATTCGAGGTCCACAAGGCTCTATATTCAAATGCGATTAGAGTGATTCCTGAGAAAGACCCTCAGTATACAATCCCTACTACTCTTGGTCTGACTTCGGAGGGGTTATCTCCTCTACATTTCCTTACGTGACCTCGTTTTTAGCCCTTGTGTTCGAAGGGGGTCCCATCTAACTCTTATGATGCTGGAATTTAGACACTCCTTATCTCATACTCCAATGTTTGTTTTAGATGCCCTTGAAGAGTTTCCTCATCACACCTATTTCAAGGTGCTAAAATCCTAGACTAGTTGGTGAACCTTACAAACATAAAGTCTAATAGATTTTAAGTTAAGCATTGATTTTATGGGCTTGATTTACTCATAGGATATGAACCTGCAACTCATGTTCTTTGAGACTCTTGAAAAATGAAACTTATAAGAACACTGACAAATAAAAATTTACACTAATCCTTCAAATGAAAAGAGTTTCAAGGAAGAAAAAGTATGAACAATCCTTCAAATTTAAAAATGCAATCTTTTCTCCTTTCCATGAAAAATGCACAATGAAAATTTTGCGTGAAACAAAAGAGTAAATGAAAGTATTTTCTTTCGTATTTTTCGTTTACAATTCTTTCAATATGAGAAGAAAACAAAACCTTATTCTAATTTCTTTTTCTTTTTCAAATAACAATGCAAAGAAAATGCAAAGAAAGAAACAAATCTACAAAACTAGTTTTTTTTTTTTTTCCTTCCAATCAAAGAAGAACTAACAAAAGATGCTAAAAGAGGCTGCATAATACACGATTCAAAATACAAATCATTTTTCTTAAAAATTCAAGCTAAAAATAATCCAAAAAAGCTAGGAAACACAAAGAGACAAGAAGATTTATTTTTTCATTTCATGAACAATCTGAGCCTACAAACTGTCTAAATCCCAAACCACAAAGGCTTGTAGAACTCAAGAAGACCCGGGAACCAAACGCTTCCATAAAGAGAAGGAAAATATGTTGAAATAAAAGTTCCAAAATCACAGAAAAAAATGTTGTGCACATGCAACCCACGTATGTACATGGGATGAATATAATGCAGTACGCATATGTATGTGTGTTGTATAGAAAATAAGGCACATAAAGGGAAGATGGTAGGCACCTGGAAGGTGACCAAATACCCAACCTGACTCATAACACTAAAAAAAAATGAGAAAGAAAACGAAAATAAAATCTAATTAAGATATCCCACTAAGACCCTAGAGAGACTCCCTAGTGTAGTCGCCAATTCTACTAGTGGGAAAAATCCCCCTATTACTATAAAAAGGTTAAGTATAGGTAGATATATGATATTCCTTAACATAAAATCTAATTCCTAAACTACCCAAACACTCTAAATATATGAACATAAAGAGATAGGAAAGTAGGTCATAAGTAGTACCTTTTGTACAACGTTCGAGGTAGACCACCTACATCTTTGTAGATCCCAAGATGCAAGTCTCCTCCCAAAGATGACCTGCAAAAACACTTAGGAAAAAAACTCTACAAATTTTCTATCTCTACTCATCAATATTAGGGTTAGATATAAACCATTATGAATAGATCAAATGAAAAACATAAACATATCATTGGGACAGGAAAAATATTATTTTATTCAAATCCAAAGATAAAAAATTACAACCTTTGTAGGCCGACGCTCTGCGAACCTGGTCCAGGCTCCTATTAATGTTTCTCCATGTGAATTATCTCAATGATTTATCTCACAATTAGATGATCACTTCAGGGGAAGGGAAGGGATTATATAGGATAAAAGGCTAGAGAGGGAATAATGAGGGAAAAAATCAGAAGGGGTTGCAAATACTTGGGCAAGGAGGGAAAAGGGATTTAGGAAGAGTTTCATTGTTCTAATGCTTGATGTTGGAATGGGACCCCAAGACCTCCTTTTATATGACAAAATGATAGTTATTGTGTTTGGGGATGGGATATAATGGGTGAATTGGTTGGAAAACCCTTGATAGCCTGTAAACTCTGTCGAATTCCTTGCAACTTTTTATTTTTTGCAACTTTTGGAGGTAAATGCGGGTTGTTTAGTATGCAACTAGTGTATGTATGTGGGATTTATAGTATGCATATAATGTATGTACGCGGGTAGTAATGCAGCAGGGCATGTACATGCTCCAATAAATGGTTTTTTAAAAAGATATCCTCAACAATAGTTTGGAAAATTGTGCAAGTAGAAAGACCAATGGAATGTATGCATAGGTAGGGAATTTTAGGGCTATAACAAGTCCCCCTACATTTGTACTACCAGAGGTATGTGATTTTACAAAGGAGTGAGTTCTCCCAGTGATGGTCGTACTCCCAGGAGAATGTCTTCTGCTAGGACTAGACATGCCCATAGGGGTAGGTGTAGACCCAAAAGGAAATGTGTTCCCAATACTACTCCTAGGGAAGAACCCTCTGGGACTATAGGTATTAATAAATGGATAGATTCCCCACTGTGAAAATTCTCCCCCAAGGGGCATGCCCCCTGACAAATGTTTTCTAAACCATGTTCAATGAAATCCTCCTAAAAATTAATACCCCCATACCCACTAGGGTCGGTACCAAAATCACTAAGAATGTTCCATCCCAAAGCTAACTCGACACCTAAAAATGATGAGATTCTTAAAGGAATGATGGAGGTAGAATAAACTCCACCCCCCATGATAAAACCAAGTCTCATCCCCCCACCAAAAGGATATCCAGTTGTGGGAATCGAAATTGATGGGATCAGAATAAGAATGCTAGGTATAGTAGTGGAAAAAGAAGAATAATAGTCGATGTCCCCCAAATGGAGGGACCTGTAGAAATGGGCATAGTTTGTGTAGGTCCAATGTTTCCCAAGGATGGTAGTTTTAAAATCAATGGGATTCCCCTACTCCCACTTTCATATGGTATTGAGGGATAATCCACATTGGACGAAACACTTGGTCCCAACATGGTGTGAGTGTCGTTGAAAAAAGAAAAAGGTTATGTAAAATGCCCCCTTACCTCGATAAGTATGAGTTCTTCAGGATTAGTCAAAGGGGTGTAAAATTTGGGTGGAGGACTTTCATCAACCACTTACACTTCAACTAGACCAGTTTCCTCAAACTAAATATAGGACCTTTTAATTCATGATCACCTATATCGCATCACTTGATAGGTGGTTGTGCCTCCATTATTGGCTCTATTCTAGGTAATCAATGCGAATAGGGAGTTCATTCATCGAGGGTGAAAATAATATGTGCAAAGAAAAACATAATTCAACCTAAGTTTAATGTAGACTTAGAACAAAATAGCACACCCCTATTTACAAATCTAAGATAACAACAAGTAAACCAATGTCTTAGGGGGCCTTTTGAAAACCAACCCTCTACGAGAGATGAGGTCTCCACTGTTGGTTGCGGAGCCTGATTATCTTCCTGATTCAGAGGTCTTTTACTTTCAACCGTGTTTATACCCCATGAAGTATTTACACCCTAGAAGTATGTACACTCTTCCACGCGAGGGAGTACAGAGGGGGGGTACCCCCTCTGCGGGGTTCGGGGGCAAGCGGGCCCCTAGCGGGGGTTAGGGAGCGAAGCCCCCGAAGGAAAAATTTCCTTGTAAATGTATATTGTAATTTCATTGTAAATCTGGACCATTCATTATAAGGTCCCAGATCTAACAATAAAGATTATGTTAGGGTTTTTTTCCCTAGAAGGAAACCCTCTTTTATGAGGGAAATGTATTGTGGCTATTATTGATGGCAAATATTGTATTATGAGATAGGAGACCGTGAGAGAAAGAAGAGGAAGTTACAGTGGGTTTGTTGTAGGTTGTATCCCTTCATATACTAGATAATAATAAGGACCGACCTGGAAATTTCTTTGGTGGATGTAGCCCACACTAGGTGAACCACATAAATTTGTGTCTCTATTGTATTGTGTATCTTCTATGTTTTGTTTCTGCATTTGTTTTATTTTATTGCTCCACGGTCCTGTTTTTTCTAACAACTGGTATCAGAGTGAAAGGTAACTGATAGGAAAAGAGCATTCCTAGTTCAAGTGGGAGCAATGTCGGAAGATGGAAAGTTTAGGGTCGAGAAATTTAATGGCCAATACTACGAGTTATGGAAGATGTAGATGGAAGACTATTTATATCAGAAGGATCTATTCCTACCATTGGGCGGAATAACAAAGAATTCGATGGCTACGAAGGACAAAGAATGGGAGATTCTTGACAGAAAGGCTCTAGGAATGATACGGCTGATCCTAGCAACGTCAATGGATTTCAATATTTCCAAAGAAAAGACAACAAAGGGTTTGATGGATGCATTGGCCAAATTGCATGAAAAACCCTTGGCATCCAATAAGGTATTTCTAATGAAGAGATTTTTTAATATGAATATGTCGGAAGGTGGGTCTATTGCAGATAATTTAAATGATTTTAATACGGTTACTAATCAACTAAGTTTTGTAAAATTGGACTTTGATGATGAGGTCAGGGCTCTTCTAATCTTGTGCTCATTGCCAGAAAGCTAGAATGGCTTGGTCATGGCTATAAGTAACTCTGTCTCTAGTTCAAATACTTTAAAATTTGATGATGTTGTTGGTGTTATCCTTAGTGAGGAAATGCGATGAAAAAGCACAGGTGAGACATCAGGAAATGCATTGAACATGGAGAATAGGGGAAGACAAAAGGATAGAGGAAAGGGTTTCGAGAACTGTGGGAATTCTAGGAAGGGCAGATCCAAATCTAGACTTGGAAAGATAGAGTGCTAGAATTTTGGGAAGAAAGGACATCTAAACAAAGACTAGAGAGCTCCAAAGAAACAAAGAGATGGACAACAGGAGAGAAATCAGGAAGCAAATGTAACAGGTGATGTGTTACAAGATGCTTTGATTCTTTCTGTAGATAATATTTTTGAGTCTTGGGTAGTAGATTCAAGGGCTTCATTTCATGCCACACCCCATAGGAAACATTTTCTAGATTATGTTCAAGGTGATTTTGGATAGGTTCATTTGGGTGACGATGTACCATGCAAAATTGTTGGAATGGGAAAGGTAAAAATAAAGCAACGCAATGGAAACCAATGGTTGTTGAAAGAGGTAATACATGTTCTAGATTTAAGGAAAAATCTAATTTCAACAGGGCAGTTGGAAAGTGAAGGTTGTATATCCATATTTACAGATAAGACATGGAAGGTCATCAAAGGATCATTGGTGATAGCGAAAGGAGAGAAGGTAGGTACATTGTATTTATGTATTGGTAATATTGACTCTTCTATCTCTTTAGCTTCTATAGGAGTGGATAAAACACCATGGCATCATAGGCTTGGACACATGAGTGAGAATGGGATGTAGATACTTCACAAAAGAAATTTGTTTCCAGATCTTAAACAAATTGATTTGGACTTCTATGAGCATTGTGTTTATGGAAAACAAAAGAGAGTCAGATTTCTCAGAGTCAAAAAAGAAAAGAAGAGTAAATGGTTAGAGCTTGTGCATACAGATGTATGGGGACCAAATCAGGTATCATCTCTTGGTGGATCTCATCATTATATTAATTTTATTGATGATGAAACTAGAAAAACTTGGGTTTATTGCATTCGACAAAAATCTGATGTTTTTGATACTTTTAAGAAATGGAAAGCTTTGGTTGAGAATGAGACAAGAAAAAGGTTGAAGTGTCTCAGATCAGATAATGGATGTGAATATTGCAGCAACGAGTTTGATGATTATTTTTCATACCATGGGATTCTTAGAGAGAAGACAATTCCAAGAACACCACAAGAAAATGGTGTGTCAAAAAGGATGAACAGGACAATCATGGAGCGTGCAAGGAGTATGAGATTGCATGCTGGTTTTCCCTTACAGTTTTGGGTAGATGATGTAGATACTATTGTTTACTTAATAAACAGAGGACCTTCAAGATCTTTGGATGGTAGAATTCTAGAGGAGGAATGGATAGGAAAAAAGGTAAACTATTCTTTTTTGAAAACTTTCTGTTGTGAAGCATGTGTCCATATTGATAAAGAAAATAGAACAAAGCTTGAGGAAAAATCCAAGAAGTGTACCTTTATTGGATATGGTGTTAATGATTTTGGTTATCTCTTATGGGATTATGAAAATAACAAAATCATTAGGAGTAGAGATGTCATATTCAATGAGAAGGTCATGTACAAAGATCAGTTGCAGGGAAAGAAAAAGGAAAAAGAAAAACAAGAATACACAGTGCTTGATGAGATCAATGAAAAAGAAATTCCAAGGGAACCAGAAAATAAAAATGTACAATAACAGGAGCAACAGGTACCTCAAACACCTGTAAGTGTTGTTAGAAAATATAACAAGTTAAGTATACCCCCTGAACGATACTCTCCTTCATTGTATTATTTATTGTTAACTGATTTTGGTGAACCAGAATGTTATGAAGAGGCAATGTAGGTAGACACCAAAAATAAGTGGGAGCAAGGCATGAAAGAGGAAATGGATTCCTTGGAAAATAACCAGACTTGGGACTTGGTTCAGTTGCCTGCGGGAAAAAGAGCATTGC
>ML806276.1:71475-112475 GCA_009831015.1 Picea engelmannii
TAAAGGGGTTTGCACAAAAGAAAGGTATAGATTTTGATGAAATATTTTCTCCTGTTGTTAAAATGACTTCAATTAGGACTATTTTAAGTCTTGTGGTAGTAGAAGATTTTCATCTTGAACAGTTAGATGTAAAAACAACTTTTATCCATGGGGATTTGGAGGAAGAGATTTATATGCAACAACCACAGGGGTATGAGGTCAAAGGGAAGAAGAATTTGGTATGCGGGTTGAAGAAGAGATGATATGGCCTAAACCAAGCTCCAAGGCAGTGGTATCTAAAGTTTGACAGGTTTATGACAGAATAGGGTTATAGTAGATGTCATTCTGATCACTGTGTTTATTTTAAAAGGCTAGAAAATGGAAGCTTTATTATCTTTCTATTGTATGTAGATGACATGCTTGTTGCAGGGTCTAATATGTAGGATATAAATGTTCTCAAGAAGAAATTAGCCAATTCATTTGCGATGGAGGATTTGGGTGCTGGAAAGAAAATCCTTGGTATGAGAATAACAAGAGATAGGAAAAATCGCAAACTGACATTGTCTCAGGGTGAGCACACAGAGAAGGTGTTGGAGAGGTTTAGAATGCAGAATGCAAAACCAGTTAGTACACCTTTGGCCAACCATTTCAAATTAACTAAGGAAATGTGTCCCAAGACACAGGAGGAGATGGAATACATGTCCAGGGTCCCATATTCATCAACAGTTGGCAACTTGATGTATGCAATGGTTTGCACAAGACCAGATATTGCACATGCAGTGGGAGTTGTGAGTAGATATATTAACAATCCAGCTAAAGAACATTGGGAGGCAATAAAGTGGATTCTCAGATACTTGAGAGGTACTGCTAATCATGCATTATGTTTTGGAGGTTCATAAATTGTTCTATAAGGATATGTTGATTCATATATGGCAGGTGATAAATATAGCAGGAGGAGTACCACAGGGTATGTGTTTACTATAGGTGGAACAATAGTAAGTTGGATTTCAAAACTGCAAAAGTTTGTTGCACTTTCAACCATAGAGGCAGAGTATGTTGCTGCTACAGAGGCTAGAAAAGAGACGATTTGATTACAGAGGTTTATGGAGGAATTGGGAAAGAAGCAAGAGAATAGCAGGTTGTACTGTGATAGTAAGAGTGCCATTCATCTTGCAAATAATTCAGCCTTCCATTCGAAGACTAATCATATAAAGTTGAGGTACCACTTCATACAATCCACCTTAGAAGATGGACATTTGAAGTTGGAAAAGATACACACTAGCCAGAATCTTATAGACATGTTAACAAAGGGAGTAACCAGGGAGAAACTGAGTTCCTGCTCAGTTTCAGTTGGTCTTCAAGAATGGAGATGAAGATGGGAAATTTTCCAGGTCTAAGAAGGTTCAGAGTCCAACATATACAACCGTGGTGGAGTTGTTTAGATCAGTCTCCAAGTGGGAGATTATTGGTTGTGGAGCCTGATTATCTTCCTGATTTAGAGGTCTTTTACTTTCAGCCATGTTTATACCCCATGAAGTATTTACACCCCAGAAGTATGTACACTCTTCCATGTGGGGGAGTGCAGAGGGGGGGTACCCCCTCTGTGGGGTCTGGGGGTGAAGCCCCCGAAGGAAAAATTGCCTTGTAAATGTATATTGTAATTTCATTGTAAATATGGACCGTTCATTATAAGGTCACAGATCTAACGATAGAGATTATGTTAGGGTTTTTTTCCCTAGAAGGCAACCCTCTTTTATGAGAGAAATGTATTGCGGCTATTATTGATGGTGAATATTGTATTCCGAGATAGGAGTCTGTGAGATAAATAAGAGGAAGTTACAACGGGTTTATTGTAGGTTGTATCCCTTCATATGCTGGATAATAATAAGGAAGGACCTGGAAATTTCTCTGGTGGACGTAGCCCAAACTGGGTGAACCACATAAATCTATGTCTCTATTGTATTGTGTATCTTTTGTGTTTTATATCATCATTTGTTTTATTTTATTGCTCCACGGTCCTATTTTTTCTAACATCCACAAGATAGGTTAGTGAAGGTATGAGGAGAAGTTATGATCAACTATGAAAAGTATCCCTGATCGATGCAAGAACCCTTTATTAAGGAGGTCACCCTCATAGGGAACTGAGACCATGAAAAAATTTCTTCCCTAGGTAAGACAAGTAGATCCCACCTTCAGTTACCTATGTAGGATACCTAGAAAGGGTCACTAAGACTAGCACCTCACAATAAATGGTCCCACAAATAGTCTCAGGGTCGACCGCGTGTAAGGGAAAGGTAATTAAGCTTGAAGCTTCAAAGGAGTTACCTCATACAGAGGTGTGGAACCAACAAAACCCTTGTATACATTGTAATTGAAGTGATACTGCAAACACCAAAACCAGAAAAGAGGGGAAAACTCCCTACTTCCCCGATGCGACCCCATGATCAAATTCTATGTTAAAGGAGCTTCTTGAAACATTGGTTGCAAGAATAGATTTTACACTCATTAATTACTTCTAGATTTCATTTTGGTGTCCTTGGAGAGTTCTCTCTCCAATCTTATTCCAAGGCCCTAAACCTATCTAGTATTGGTTTTATAACAAAGAAAAGAGTTTAATCGATTTTATTTTAAAAATATTTTCTTATGGCTATTTTATGTCAAAGGGAAAATGGTTGAAACTTTAGTGATGTTGTGACTCTTGACCCAACCAAAGCAATGAAAACATGCCAATGAAATTTGTTTGATTAAATGAATGCTAGATATGGGAAGGAAGGAGGCCTTTTCCTTTGAAAATTGGACAATTAAACCTCATAAGAACCAAAAATCTTGTTGACGTGGTGAAAATTCCCTACAACAGTAAGGGGTACTCCCTAATACATAATCCCAATTAGACTATGTGTCATTTGGTTTAAAAGGTCCATCCTGATTCTGTCCCAACTTCCATTAATGGTTATGAAATAGGTTAGGTTAGAGTAGATTGTATTTATTTTATGATTTTAAATTGTCTTCATATACATCTTCATTTGCATAACCATCCAACCATCAAGCCTCATAACCCATAATTGCTAGCGGGAAAATCCCCCCTTTATCTACACCAAGGTTTAAGATGTAGATAGAGAGAATGACCATCTAATAGTTAATCGATTCTCTATTCTACCCCAAACATACTAAATAAACAAAAATAAAGCAATAAGAGAAGAGATCATGTAGTTGTACCTTTGATCCCACATCTGGTGATGATGTTCTCAAGATTCATAGTTCCAATGATTGCATGTCTCCTCCCAAGGCTGTCCTTCATCCAAAGATAGGAAAACAAGGGACTACAAGCATGCTATTCTATTCATGAGTTAGGGTTAGATATCAAATTCTAAGTATAAATCAATGAAAATACACAAAACATCATCATTTGGGACAGAAAAATGTGATTCTTTTATTCATCATACAAAGACTGAAACTTACAATCTATGTCAGCCACCATTCCATGAACCTGGTACAATATCCTCTTTACCATGCTCCAAGTGCACCTTGAATGGAATTATTCTCTCAATATGATTATCAACTCAAGGAAGGGAATGGATTGAATGGAGGAAGAACGGGATGATGAGGGAATGCCGATGCAATATCTCACAAAAGGTAGCAAAATATTAGACAAGGAGGGGAAGTAAAATTGGGTAGAGTTTCATTGTTCTTATGCTTGGATCTAAAATGAAACCCCAAAACCTTCTTTTATATGGCAAAAGGGTGGTTATTCAATTGGGTGACAGGCCATATCAGGTGAATTGGATGGAAAACCTCCAATAGCCCGTGAATTTCAACGAATTCCTTGCAACTTTTTCAAGCATACGCGAGCTATAATTGTGCAACAAACGTATGTACATTAGTTGTAGTGGTGCAACAAGAATATGCATGCAGGATGTAATGGTGCAAGGTGCACACATCTTCTAAAAAATGTTTTTTAAGAATCTCTTATCAACAATGCTTTGGAAAAATATGCAAGTAAGAGGGCCAAGGACATGTATGCATGGATAGGGAATTTTAGGGATATAACAGATGCCCCCTAATGTGTAAGGTTAGAAGAGAGACTGATGGCCAAAATACATAACAATATATTCACCAATATATGAAATCGAGTGAGCCCAGTACCAGAGTTCGGGAGGTGCCATCTGCAAAACAACAATTGTCTCTCTGAGGTGGGCATACCCATGCTCGAGATGAACTAAATCATGACTTCCAACCAAATACACTACATATCCATGTCATATAACTATATAAAGTGTAGCCGCGAGAAATACACATTGGATCTACATCTTGAAATCAGTCGAATATATACAAGTATAATATCCATGTTCAAGAATCTACTGACGCCTGATGGATGGAGATGAGGTCTTCATATCTCAAGAAACAACTTCAAGATCTTCAAAACTCAGGTAGGAGTATAATGGGAGTGTATAAATCACTACCATGGGGTCTTCGACACATCGTTGGGAAAATACATGAGGATCTTGATGATCAGGAAGAGAAATTCATCGATTTCAAAGTTGGACTTGACTAGAATCTTGGGATGGCCGACTCATGAAAGGCAAGAGAAAATGTAGAAAGGATGACTCAGGTTGAGTGAAACTTCCCTTGGAAAAAAGTATGAAATATGATCACACTCAGGTAGCATGACATTGACATAAGTTCATGATGCAAGGGGAAACACAAACTCTCCATGTGTTTGGAAAAATAACCAAATGGAGGAGGACACAACTCTATGTAGCGAGAGCAACTTCCTAAGGTTATACTAGATCCCAATGCTTGGAGAAAAAATGGAAGGATGTGCTTTATCCAAGGGTGACTCTCGGTGCTGCTGAAAAAACAACAAATATTTCACGTCCCCTCTTTTTGGAATATTTGATTTTTTGTCTTTTTCAATTTTTTAAGAAATTGAAAAAGAATAAATGAATGCTATGTTACAAAGGAGGACTGAGTGTCACAAGAAAGCATACTATTTCCAAGAACAAGGAAAATACTAATGCGCAAAGCAAGGAGACATGTGCAGGAAAAGGACACTTGGGGAAAATTCCTCCATGGGTCAAGGTGTCAGGTCATAGAGGAAAGAAGTGCTACAAGGCTTGCGTATAAGACATGCTTCAAAGTTTCAATTGAGAGCAACATGGAGCGGGAATTAGGCCAAAGACGCAAAGATGCAAATGTGATTAAGAAAGGCATAATGAGACCCATTACATGTAATTTTTACGAGCCTGGAGAAGGTAAGCTCGGTAGTTTTCTCATTTTTAGAGAGTTTGAAAAAAATGTAAAAGAAGACTCCAGGGAGTGCCTTTTTTGAATATAGTCTAGTTGGTTCAAAAAAGGGTTAAACTTGCATCGAAAATACGTCTATTCAAAACCATTTTAATGAGTGTGACGAAGACAAGATCACTCAAAAATATTTTCAATTTTAAGTAGTCTGAAAAGAGATTAACTATGGACTCACAACCTTTTCCTGAGTTTAGTCTCTTTATCTCGAAAAAGTATAAACGTAACCGAGGAGAACTCTCCCAGCGTGACGAATCTCCCAAAGTGTACCTTTTTCTGCTATAATCTACAGGCTGGAAAAAGGGTTAAAATAATGCCTGTAATATACCAGATATAAATGTATGCAGAACATAAATAAAATGCTAGAAATGGAAGAATAACAACAATATAATCAGAACATTCACCACAATAGCACTGAAATGATAAGAGAATAATAACTGAAATAACACTTTGAATCTGAAAGAAATGTTCACGAGCCTCTTCGAGGGGGAAACCTCCAGCTGAGCAGAGCTCTATTACAATAATATCCAAGCTAGGGTTCTCATACCCTCGAATCCTATTTATACTAAGAAGGAGCATCTAGAGGAAGATCCTTCTAGAAGCGAAAGCTTCTATTAGGTCTTCTTACATCCACCTTATTCCATTTTATTGAAAGGCCTTATTAATATTGACCTTTATTACATATGGATATATTTTTATACCTATGCGCAGGTTAGGACCCTAACGTGTCCACCCCCTTAAAAACATCCTCGTCCTCAAGGCTTGAGATGAGGAAATTGTTGCAGAATGGTCGCTGGTTCCCAAGTGGCATCTGCTGGAGTTGTATATTTCCACTGGACTAGCACTTCCTTGATGGTTCTCTGACGTAGGCAACTCTCACGCTGGTCCAAAACTGCTTATGGCTGTAGCCAAATGGATCCTTCTTCAGCTAACTCTGGAAGGTTGGTTTGAATTTGGCACTTAGCTCCAATCACCTTCTTTAAGCATGAAACATGAAAAACATGATGTAGCTTCGAATGGTTGGACAAAGCTAACTGATAGGATACTTGTCCCACATGCTTGAGAATGGTATAAGGACCATAAAATTTGGGCGCTAGCTTCTAAAAATGCTCGAACTTAAGGGAAGTTTTCTTGTAAGGTTGTAGTCGAAGAAACACTTGATCCCCTTCTGCAAATTGATGTTAAGAGTGACCTTGATCTTCTTGTTTCTTCATCCGATTATGTGCCATGACCAAATTATGTTTGAGTGTATGAAGAATAGCCTCTCTAGCTGTAAGTGTTAGGTCAACCGTCTGGATTTTCTAGGCACCTGGTAAGTATGAGAGAACTGAAGGTGGCTCCTGTCCATATACTTCTTCAAAAGGAGTCATGCATGTAGCTGTATGGTATGAAGTGTTGTACCACCATTCAGCTAGGGGTAACCATTGAGCCCACTCATTTTTATTTTCCAAGGAAAAACACCTCAAATATATTTCCAAACACTTGTTGACAACTTCTATTTGGCCATCAGTCTGGGGATGATAAGCTATGTCGAGATGTAATTCGGTGCCTTGTATATTGAACAATTCTTTCCAAAAATTTCTTGTGAAAGTTGGGTCGTGATAAAAAACAATAGAGTGTGGCATGCCATGAAGCTTGAAGACCTGATCCATGAAAATTCGAGCCACCGTGGATGTTGTAAACGGGTGTTGAAGGGCGCATAAATGAGCATACTTGGAAAGGCGATCAACAAGGAAATATTTGGAAGGATATCTCTATGGATTTTATTACCGATAGAAGGAAATATCCTACCATGGGTGTAGCATGAAGCTCATAAAGTACTGTGGATTTAAGCTTTGATTGTTTACTTAAATACAAACAACCTTTGTATCGAAGTTCATCATGGAGCCAAGAGTACCCTGGGGAAGCTGGAGCATTGGACTACAATTGTTGGATCAACTGCGAACTTTTGGGATCTTGTAGCCATTCCTGGCGAACGGCTTGGAGCCAATCTGGGACAATGAATGAAAGAGAAAAAAGGGATCCTTCATCTTCATATTTGCGGGAAAGTGCATCTACAACCACATTGTCTTTGCCTTTATTGTAAATGATCTCATAATCATATCCAAAGAGCTTAGTCACCCATTTTTGTTGTTCTGGGGAGGAAATGCGTTGTTCCAAAAAATACTTGAGTCTTTGATGGTCTATCTTAATTTGGAAACATTTCCCCAATAGCTAAGGGTGCCACAGATCAACGACATGCAGAATAGCCAACATTTCCTTTTCATAGATGGATTTGCCCATATTTCTTTTAGATAGTTGCCTGCTGGTAAAGGCCAAAGGTCGATCCTCTTGCATAAGGAAAACACCAATTCCTTTCCCCGAGGCATCACATTCCAACACAAAGGTCTTTGTGAAATTGGGAAGGGAAAGGACTGGAGTGGTGCACATGGCCATATTCAAGGTTTGAAAATCTTGAGTAGTGACTGGAGTCCAAGTGAAAGAGTTATTTTTGAGGAGAGGTGTTGCAATCTTCCCATAATTCTTAACAAACTTGCGATAATACCCTGTTAAGCCTAGAAATCCATGCAAGCTCTTAAGAGTCTTTGGGTGAGGCTAGTCTTTCATAGCATCAATATTTTTAGGATCCACCTTGATTCCATCCTTTCCAACCAGATGACCCAAATATTTTACTTCTGAGGTGCCAAAAGAACATTTAGAATGTTTCAGGAAAAGTTGGTGCTGAGAGAGTAGATGGAGAACTTGATCCACATGAGCAAGATGGTCTATCCAGGTTTTTCTATAGATGAGGATATCATCAAAGAAAACTAAGAGAAAATGGTGGAGAAAGGACGAAAGACATGATTCATGGGATTTGTAAGGTGGAGGGGGAATTACACAAGCCAAAGGGCATGACCAAAAAATCATAGTGGCCCTCATGAGTTCTAAAGGCAGTCTTGGGAATGTCTTCCTCTTTCATACGTATCTAGTGGTAGCCTGAAAAAAGATATAGTTTAGTGAAGAATTGGGCACCACTCAATTCATCTAGGAGGTCATCAATGACAGGAATGGGGAATTTGTCTTTGATGGTAAGTTTGTTGAGGGCATGGAAGTCAGGACACATTCTCCAAGAACCTTCTTTCTTTAGGACCATGACCACAATAGAAGAGTAGGGGCTCATACTAGGGCGGATAACGCCTGCATTAAGGAGTTCCTGTACCATTTTCTCAATTTCATTTTTTTGGGAAAAGGGGTGACGATACAAACAGATATTGGGAGGAAGGGTTCCGGGTACAAGGGGAATGGAATGATCATGAACACCATGGGAAGGAGGGAGTCCTTGGGGAGTGGAAAAGACCAATTGATGTTTAGAAAGGATGGCTTGGAGGTCTTGCAGGAATGAGGGTGTCTTTGTTTATTTTATGGCATGGATTTGGGCGATAACACCAGAATGACCCTTTTTTAGCAGCTTTTCCATGCGATGGGAACTAATGATCTCAAGTGAACTGACGGTGATGCCTTGGAACTTATATTGGTGGCCCTCCTGGTTGAATTGCATGGTTAAGTCTTTAAAATCCATGAGAATGGGACCCAAAGTCCTTAGCCAGTCTGCACCCAACACAATGTCACAACTTCCCATGTCGATAGCAAACATATCAGATTTCAGGTGGTAGTCACCAATTTGGAGACACACATTTTCACAATGCCCTCCACATTTCATGGAACCACCATTGACAATCATGATTTGGAAATTATTGACGGCATGGATGTAGCAATGATTTTCTTGGTCAATGTGGCGATGAATAAAATTATGGGGGCTACCACTATCAACCAAAATAGTGACCTTCTGATGCTTGATGTAACTGATTAGCTTGAGGGTTTGGGGAGAGGAGAAGCTAGTGAGAGCATTGAGGGAAATGACCGGTTCTACCCCAGGAGGGTCTGAGGGAGGGATTATGTTAGTGGATTCAGGTGACTCAAACACAAGGGGAGTTTCTACATCCTCTTCTGAAATATCCTCGGAGATGGCCATAAAAATATTTTGTTCTTTACACTTGTGGCCCAGGAAATATTTTTCATCACAGTTATAACAAAGGCCTTTGAGTTGACATTCATCCATATCAACCCTGGTCAATTTTTGGATCTTTAGTGGAGTAGAGGGAGTAGTGGGATTTACTATTTTAGGGCAAGGGATAAAGGAGGGTTTTCGGTTTTGAGAAGATACAACCTGTTGTGATTCTTTATCTCTTTTAGTAGCCTCCACCCAACTCTAAGGCCGTGAGGACATGGGCCCGAATCTCATCCTTGAGGCCATTGATAAAACACTCTTAGAAAAAGGCATTAGAAATTCCCTCTGTTCTAAAATCCAGGCGCTCAAAGGAAGTTATAAAGTATTCCACTGTTCCTAATTGTTTCAACATTGTCAAACAACCCAAATGGTTGGTGTCAGTGTTAAAGTGTTCACAAATCTCTGCCACAAAGTGTGTCCAAGCAATATACCCTTGACGATATTTTTTTCTCCATTGCCACCATTGCCACTATTCTTGATATAGATGGAGAACACCATACCGAAGTTTGGTGAATTCATCTGTAAAGTCGTATAAAGAGAAATAATGTTCCATTTGGGTTACCCAACCAGTGGGGTTTGAGCCATCAAATTTGGTCACATCCACCTGGGGAAGGCGTAGGTCATGATTAAAGTGATGGTTCTCAAAAGTTATGGGAATGAGAGGAATGGTCACCTTTAGTATGTGGAGGTGAGGAAGAGGAAGGGTTATCTATAGGGATATGAAACTTGGTGCAGAGTGCCGAAAATATAGATTCAAGTTGGGTGGTGAGGTCTTGCTTGATTTCCTCCATTGAGGAATGCATGGTTGTATTGATGGCAACAACATTGGAACTGAGTTGTTTCACTTCTTGTTGGCTTTCGATGAGACTATATTGCAAGGTGTTGAAGCAAGCTTCCAAGTCTTGGCTATGGGTATGGGCCATGAGGATGGGGGAACTGAAAAGGAGCGGGCGGGGTCAAAATTTTTGCCGAAAAATGATATGGATGAATGTGATAAGGGTGAAGAGATGAATATTGCAGAGAGGAAATGCCCAAATGCTTAACCAGAAAGAAATGTGTATTTACTTGGCAACCCGAACACATTTGCACGACAATAGATCTTGTCTATTTTAATTTGTTTATGTTTCTGTCCCCAAGGGTTAGGTATTCAAGGTTTCTACAGACAAGGGTTTTCCCTATGCTATAGCTCTCTAATATACGTGTGGGGTCCAATAGTAGTACTCGACCCAATATCTCAGGGCACTAACTAAGGAGGATAGACTTTACCCTTAGCCGTACTACCTGACTACCCATGTACTAGAGAGTATCTTCCTGAGTGTTGTTCTTGGTGACACTATAGCAGTCAGGTGGACGATGGGTTTATCTAAAGAGGGCTTCAGGTAATCTAGGCTGATCCATACACAGGTGTTGTTTGATGTGCTACCACTCGAAGGGGTACCAACAAGGGTTACAAGGGTGGCCAAAAGATGTGCTCTTAAGTACCACTTGTATTTCCTGCGTGTATGAATCCCTCAACCATGGGTTTATGTGCATAACGACAGATCTATGTGGTTTAAAGATGTCAAAATACGTCTCTACCTTGAATTTTTTTTTTAACCCACACTTTCTACCGAGGAAAGTGCTTTGATACCACTTGTAATATACCAGATACAAAATGTATGTAGAACATAAATAAAATTCTAGAAATGGTAGAATAACAACAATATAACCAGAATATTCACCACAATAGCACTGAAATGATAAGAAAATAATAACAGAAATAACACTTTGAATCTGAAAACAATTTTCACGGGCCTCTTCGAGGGGGAAACCTCCAGTTGAGAAGAGCTCTATTAAAATAATATCCAAGCTAGGGATCTCATACCCTTGACTCCTATTTATACTAAGAAGAAGCATCTAGAGGAAGATCCTACTAGAAGAAAAAGCTTCTATTAGGTCTTCTTACATCCCCCTTATTCTATTTTATTGAAAGGCCTTCTTAATATTGACCTTTATTAGATCCTAATATATTGTTCTACCTATGTGCGAGTTAGGACCCTAACAATGCCAGTAGATGTTCTTCTAGACCAATTTAATGAGTGTGAAGGAACAAGGTCACTTGACGATCTTTTCAATTTTACGGATTATGAAAAGAAATTAACTATGGACTCCGGGGGGGTTCCTTTTTCGTAAGTAATATCCAAGGCCCGACAAATGTGATAGAAAAAAACCAAGGAGAATGTTCCTTTTTCGAATATTTAGTCCCTTAGGCCCGAAAAAGGGTTAAACTTACGCTTGAAAATACTCTTCTAGCGAATCCGAGTTCCTAGAGAATACCATTTTTTGTGAAATTAGCCATCTAGAACGAAAAAGGGGTAAAATACCCCGAGACAGATGTGCCTTCAAATTAGAGTTTGGTGATCGTGAAGGGCAATAAAATCGCTCGAAAATATTTTCATTTTTAAAGAGTCTAAAAAGGGGTTAAAGAATACTCCAGGAGGCTACTTTTCTCAGTTAATCCATACAAGATCAAAAAGAATAAATACAGTCTTTTTGGATGTTGCTTTCGAATTTCAAAGAAATCTTGAAAGACAACAAAACATGCTCATTTAGGGAGTCCTTAGGGGAAGGCCAAGAATGATGTTGCATCAAACAAATGAGGATTTATCTCGTAATCATGACAGGACTAACCAGGAATCCCAAGACTATAGTCATTACTGATAGCATGGACACTAGAATGCAGTAATGATCTACTTAGGGAATCCATGTAAAGGTAGGCTCTACCACCTAATTACGACACTTCTAGAGAAACAGTGAAGGTTCTGTTCTGCACTTTGGTGGGGTCGATCCTATGGAAAAGAGGAAAATACAACGATATGCAAAAAGTGGAGATGTAATCCTAACTTATATGAAAAAAGTTGGAAAAAATGAATTTTACCAAAGGATACCAAAAAGTGACCCATCTCCCAAAATTATTTACCAAACCAAAAGGAAAAGAGTATTGGAACATCCAATAAAAAACTCAGAAATGGAATCAAGTGATCACCAAGCCAGGAAAAATGACAAAGGGGGCCAAAAAGAGGCCAAAAAGGCCAAAAAAGACTATAAATAGAAGCTAACAACTCATTTTTACCATTGCAATTCAAAAATTAACCAAAGGGAGAAAGCCCCCCTTTTCTAAAAGAGTTGATTCTGGGAGCTTCAGTGGATGAAACAACCTTTTACTTTGACCAAGTAAGTACAAATCCACCCGTCTTGCATTTCCATACTTCAATTATGAATTAATTTTAGTTTTTGAGGGGGTGCGCTCTCCTAAAACAAGCAACCCTGCGTGTACGTGGGATGTCCAATGAAAACCACATATGTACTCTAGAAGAAAACAATCTTCCCATGTACATACACGACTATGGCCAATATAGCCCACGTACACCTTTGCAAGCTTTAAAAAAAATAAAAATGCAAGTACTAACTTCCTCCATCTTGCCATGAAACATGATGTAGGTCCACTGGAGGGAGAGGGAGCATGAGGGCATTGACATTTTGGTTTAAGAGGAACCTAGAACCATCACTACACTAAAACAATGTGGGCTATGGAAGTTCTTCCACTGTCTGTTTATGAGGGCACAACCTATATTTCTCAATGCTTTTTTGGAGTATTGGCACTAGGATGTAGAGGCATTCATGCTAGAGGGTCAATAACTGACCCCCAATACATAGGACATCTACTTCTTGAATTTCCTCTCGAGGAGAGGGGAACTAGTCAATTTGAGGACACTTCCCCCTAGGAGTTTCAACATCGATTATTATATCTGGATGTACTGCGAGGCCGACACTGAGAAGGTAGGTTCTCATATGTCGATTCATAAGATCACTAGTTTGTGTCTGCAAGTGATCTTACTATTGGTTGGGTGGATTACTGGATCTGCAACCCTACATCAGGCTTCCCAGACACACATGCACTATGGAATTTAGTGTCAAGAGGCACACATTTTTGACTGGAGTATGACCATACTAACGTGGATGAAGAGACAACTGATAGAGTGTCGGTAGCATACCAACAATAAATTTGGGTTCAGTACAGTTTTATGTTCCTTTTTCTTCGAGAGGGTACCCAATATCAGTCCCAGAGAGACAATACAGGGGCATGTGGCCTCCTTCCCAACAGTATGCAGGTGGGAAACATTGTCACCATGAAAGGGTGGAGGGAGGACCATAGAAGAATTCAATGACAAATTTTTTGACAAGTGGGAATGACAGATTTCGAAGATTGAGGATTACCATTATGATGGGATCAACGTTTCTAGAGATCCACACATGCCCATGCCTCCCAGTGAGGAGAGAAGAGAGATAGGTAACAACCATTTTAATGTTATCTAATTTTTTAATTGTTTTTATATATATCATTTTTATATGTGTGTAGAGTACTGACTCTTGTGTATCTTCTATGTATAGATGTGGGACCTGTGCACCCATCATACTTTGCGAGGACTTGATGACATCCTAGACCAGAGGAAAGACCAATAGCATCCGGAGGACCAACAACTACAGCCCCCGCCCATCCAAAGAGGCTGAGAGAGTTTTGAGACGAGTGGAGCACAACCTTATTGTTCTCACTCGCACCGTACCTATGGATGAGATTGAGGATCTCCCACCTTCTATGCAACCTCATGTAGTAGGGGTGCCACAGACATGGGTCTAGCTATTCTGACATTTGGCCAATGCCATTTTACAATATGGAAGGGCCAATAGGCCCCGTGCTTAGATAGGATAGACCTTTGATGTGCCGAGGGAAGTTTTTGTATATGTATTTTTGGAGGCCATAAGCCCAACGATGTATACTAAACACTTTTTGAGGTGTTTAAGGACACTTATGTACTCATGACACTTTTGGTGATATATATATATATATATATACACATATTTTATGTCCTATGGATTACATATTTTACAAATGTATGTACATGTGTATGTGTTTTCTTTTCTTTTTATGTGTGTGAAACATGCCAATCTAATATTTGATTAGCTAGAGTATCTGTCATATGATTAAATATCTTAGGAACATGGATATACGTAATGTAATCGAAATAATGTTCTAAGAGATGTACCCTAAGGAATTGTCAGTCTAGAGGGGGATCATAAACACGCTAAACACCATTTAACTAGGACACAACCAACTCAGCATCTAAGTATACCCGAAGGTGAGAAATGCCATGCGACAAAGAATCATGAAACAATTCTATCAATGTACTGTATTCAACAATATTGTTTGTAGTGTCGCCTAGAAAAATACCTTCGGAATATAACAACTAGCCTCCAGGTGTGAAAATCACTCAAGATGAGGAAGAAATATTCTGAGTGTGTTGGCTAGTACCATCCGCGAACTTAAAATAAACCTCCGATTCACTTGACATCTGCCACAGTGAAAAAGAAGACATAAATAACTACACTTCCACCAAAAAAAAAGACAAAAATTGTATAAGAAGCTATACATATGTACAAGAAGTTACCTAGGTGACCAAACTAAGAGTAATAGTTCTTGAGGTAGAGCCCATTTCTACGCTCTGCCAAGGAATTTCATTCAAAATCAACCAGATGGTAAACACCCTTCTTCAAGACCTCTTTCACAATGAATGGTTTGAACCACATGGGTTTGAACTTTCCTACCCATATGGGATCTTTGTCTTGATCATAGACTAGGACAAGATCATCTTCTGAGAAAATCCAAGGAGGAATAGACTGATCGTACTTACACTTGATTCTTTTCTTATGATCCTCATTGGATGAGGTTGCATCACGACACTACTCATCGAGCTTCTCAAGATATAGTAGGCATTCCTCAAGCGGTGAAGTGCCTGAGAATAATTCAACTGCCAAATTTAAAGAAGGAATATGACACTCAATAGGTAAGACTGCTTCCAGCCCATATATGAGTTGAAAAGGTGAAAAATCGGTGGACATATTCACAGATGTTCGATAGGCTCACAACACTGAGTACAACATCAAATTCCAATTTGACTTGGAAGAATTGATCGTCCAATGAAGAATAGTCTCGAGAGAATTATTCACAGCTTCAACCTGACCATTATATTGCGGGTAATAAGGTGATGAATTCTCTTTCCTGAACCCAATATTTGACATTAACTCAATCATCATTTTTTTTTGGAAGTGACTTCCATGGTCAGTGACAGTCTCCTTCGGTATACCGAACCTTGCTACTATCTGATTAAAAATGAAAAGAGTCGTTGTTTCACCATCATTATTGAAAGTTGGCATAGCTTTGACCCACTTTGAGAAGTAGTCTACTACTACAATGATGTAATGATGCCCCCTCACTGAAACCAGGTGACATGTAGTGAAGTCTATGCCCCACTTGGTGAAAGGACCAACGACAATGATAGGAAACAAAGGAGAAAGATGTGCTCGCATCTTCTGACAGAAGATCTGGAATGGGTGTCACTTCTTCACCACCTCAACGAAATCCTTGATTAAAGAGGGCCAAAAGTAACTTGCACGTAGAATATTTTGGGTTGTTACCAACCCAGAAAAATGACCGCCACATGCTCCAGTGTCACATTCATTCAAAACAATATCTTCTTCTTCATGGACAAGGCATTGATGAAGAATGCAATCCACTGCTTGATGATACAAAGTGTCATCGAGTATAAGATAGTTTTGTGCCTGATGTCAAATGCATCACCACTCATCACTGGAAGTAGAAGATGGGCACTTCAAAGTATGGATATATACTAGTATATCTCCATACTAGGGGTCCAAAGATGCAATTAGAAAAATATCTCCCTTAATAGGCAATTCTTCGGGCATGATATCACTAGAATCGACTGAAAGTTCTGAAATAAGCTCGACAAAGACCAACGAATTTTTGGATTTCATCGAAACAAAATCCAAGTCAAATTTCTGGAGGATTACAATCCATATGCTGATATTTCCGTTAGTGACCCATCATGTTAACATGTATTGGAAATGGTTCATGACGTTAATGATAGTGGTCTTGTGAAGAAAAATGTAGTGACAGAACTGTTGGACAACATGAACTACCGCCAAAGAAAGATTATCAATGTGAGAATAGTTGAGTTCCAGCTCAACCAGGCCTCAACTAAGATAATATATAATGTGCTCCTCCAGAAGATAATATTTTTGAAACAAGACCATGCCAATGGTTGTTTCTGCAATGAACAAATACAACAAGAAATATATGTTATAATCAGGAGGCTAGAGCAGAGGGGAAGATATCAGGGCATGTTTCAATGCTTCAAAGGATCATTGAGCAGATTCATACCAACAAAATGGGACTCCCTTTTTCAAGATATGCATAAATCCTATAGTGATTTAGGTGTAATTTGCGACAAAACACCCAAGAAAGTTCACTTTCCCTTGTAAGCTCTGAAGCTGGGGTATCGTGCACAGGGGAGGAAATTGAACTATTGCTTCAACCTTGAGAGAATTTACCATGATCCTTATTGTCAAAACAATAAAACATAAAATACAACTTGATGTGATGTAGAAACTGCACTTGTTAGGATTCAAACGAATTCGATAGTAGCGACATCATTCAAAGATTAGTCGAAGATGATCGAGATGATCAGGATGATTTTAAGGATGGAAAATTATTTTAAAATGTAGAAACCTTAGAGAATCTTACCTATCCTCCATATGCCAACTATAAATGTTTGGTGATATTTTTGTAAAAATATTCAAATTTCTAAGGATTTTATATAGTTTTTATAAAATTTTGGCGATTTTTGAGGTAAAATAATTTTATCATATAGAATTTGGGTGAATCATTTTTAAAATAGTGAATCTCGTTTTTGGAAAAACCATGGAAAATTAGCCCATGAGAGAAATTTATCCTCTAAAATCATCCATGGAGATGATCAGATCTCTTGCGAGAGCGTGATGCTAGATCATCAAGATAATCCTGGATTATGTGTCTAAGGTCATGAAAATAAAACAACATAGACCACTGAGAGGTCGCTCCAACATTCTTCAGGCCAAAAGGCATCTTATGATACGTGAATGTTCCCCAAGGACAAATAAAATATGTTTTATGTTGGTCCTCAGGTTTTATTTGAATCTGATTGTATCCTGAGAAACTATCCATGAACGAAAATACCTCATAGCCTACACACTCATCGATAATCTGATCGATGAAAGGAGTGGGAAAGTTTTCTTTCAGACATGCCTCATTCAAATCATGGAATTCCATGCACACGTAAATCATGCCCTATTTCTTGTTAATCGAAACCAGGTTTGACATCCATTCTGTCAACTGTACAAGGTAGATAAAATCGACATTGAGCAGTTTTTCTACTTCTTCCTTGATTGCTGTCAATTTTTGAGGATTGACCGAACGAATATTTTTCTAGACCCATTTGGAATCAAGATAAGTTGTAATTTCATGCTCAACAATTCATGGGTCAATTCATGGAATTTCCTCGTAAGAATAGGCAAAAACATCGCATTCCTTGAATAACTCAGTATAAGTTCGAATCTCCTCGGGGGAGAAGTCCTCTTCGATGAAAAAATTCTCCACATTGCCAGGGGTTTTGGAGATATCAGTTGTAATAGTTATATCGATACTTTCCATGTTACCCTCGGCATAAAATTTTTGCATATCTAGAGGATTGATAGGAAAAGAATTATCTCCATTCACGGTTGAAACAAATTCTCCCACCTCTATTCTCCTTAACTTAGGAAGGAAGTAATATCTATGATGTAGATCATCCCAAGGTCTATCGGGACCATTCTATTCATCAAGAATTGCCTTGTCTGAGGGAGATACCAGGTCTAAAGTATATTGAGTGGTAAGAGATCCTTGAGCCCAAATAGGCTCAAGGAATGTATCTAAATCCTGTGCAGGAGTTGGATCAGGGTTGGTCGAAGTCTGCTGGACAAGTTTTTATGCAATCTCAGTCGTGGACAAGGGATTGGCCATGCCAGGATTCCCTGTCAATTCCATCGAGTTTGATGGGGAAGGTAAAGTCCATAGATCATTAAAGTAGATTGTTCAAAATGATGACACTTGTAGAATTGCAGCCCTAGGCTGGTCGGGAACAACCGATATAATATTGAAATCGCCAGAAGGTGGTGGGTTATCAAAAGTTCCCATCAGATATGGAAAGAAACCAACACCTAAGTTGACAATGTTGGGTTCTGGAATATAAATAATTGGGATCGTGGAAGCCCCCAATCAAGGTTTGGGATAAGAGAAAGAAAACTGGTCAATGGTCACAATCCGACCCTCATGCGGAAAACACAAGATCCAAAAACATGTAGAAACCACTACATGCATCGCATAATTCCAAATCGTTCCTAACAATAGGTTTTAGTCGGGAGGCGCATCGGCCACTTCAACTTCAACACACACAATTTTACCTACCAACTGCAAGGGGAAGGAATGAATAATTCCATGTGGTCTGAATGATCGGCCATCAAATTACGCAAGAAATGTAGGCAACAGAGACAATCCAGGTTGTCCAATGGCCTTCCAACATTCCAATGAAATTATGCAAGTCGAGACACCCTCGTCAACCAATGTGCAGAAAATGTTTTGTGTAAAATATTTTTTCATGTAAACCACTACTATCTGAAACACAACGTGGTAGGGAAGACGGGGTTTCAAGTCAGTTGAATACAAAATGATCGCTCCCAGGTTACAAGTCTCTATTGATTCCAAGGTGGATAACATATCTTTTCTCTATGAAGGGAAACTCTAGAGGAATTCCAAAGAAGACATCGCACAAGGGGTCTGTTCCAAATATTTCACAACGAAGTATTTTTGGGTGGCCCTAGCATTTGGATTATGAGAATCCTTATTAAACACACCTTTTTGGATGCGAGTCATTGTTTTTCCCATCGCCTTATCAATATTGAGAGAAGTCAGTGGGTTCATGGATTCTTTTTCCTTCTTGATAGATTCTGACATTCTGTAATCGCGATCCCTGGTCTCTATATTAGATTCTACATGCATCATGTAAATATTTGCAATCGGGTTGCGATTGGTAGGCGCGCGGGGGTCCTTGACTGTCCCCTTCCACAGTCAAGGATGTTGAAGCCTGAGCCATGTTTTTCCCTTGTGAAAAAGGGTCTGTCAGCATAGTAGGTTGTTGCTACTCCAATAGATTCTGATATTCTACAAGTCAAGGGCACAAATGATTTGGGTGGTCTTCTGTGCAAAGATTACATGGATACTTGGACTTCTTCTTCTTCGTTTTTCCCCTTCCAACATTATTGGTAGCCTTTTTATCCCCTTTACCCTTCTTATTCCAATTTTTATTCTTTTCCTCAGGCTACTGGTTGGCCTTAGGGTTCATCGACTACACACTGTGTATGTACAATGTGTGGTTAGGTGGAACAACCGAACTAGAAGTATGGCTGGAAAGATTCTGTTGTATTGACAATTATTGCAACTAATTTGACAACATGTCCATGGGATTGCTTTGCGTTGATACCACAATACCATCAGCATGGGGTCCAAAATTGTTCTTGGCCTTATTGAGAATAGACCGTGACACATCTAGAAAAATATCATAGATCATGCCAGACTGGGAGTAGATCAGTTCAAGATGTTGCGCTCTCATAATCATCTCTTCTTTTGAAACAAATTTGGAAGTCGCTACATCCTTGGATACGTAGTGAACTAAAGATTTCAGGAACCACTCAAACAAGAAATAAGGAGGGACCTGGAACTTAATTAAGCTCGTTCGATGAATCCATTCTTGGATATGATCAGGGATATGGTTGGTCTTGGTTTGCTCAAAGTTGGCCAACAATTCGGTGTCGGCATCGTATCTCACAGGTAATTGGAAATGGTTCAAGAAAACCATTACCAGGTCATTGAAGTAAGAGTACCTCTAGCGGTCAAGCTCAATAAGAGTGTGTTGAAAAAGGTGACATTGGACGGAGTCATCCCTCAGTGAGTTTAAATACCACCATAAATGAAAATTCATCACATGTTCATCTCGATCTTCGTCAGGATTGCCTTCAAATTTAGGAATATCTGAGGGAAACTTAGGGGGCAATGCAGATTGTGAAAAATTGGGTCATTCAATAATATCGACAAGTTTGGAAGATGTAGTGTTTCCAGAAATGGTAGTTTCAGTTGTGAACTATTAAAAGGAAAATAGGGTCCTTGAGTTTGACTGACACTAGGTTAACATGAAAATTTGGACTTTTTTCCAGGGCTTTGGTAAAAAACGTGGCCTTGAATAACATAGGGAAACTACGTCTGTTAGGGTATCATCAACTGACTCTTGTAATTGGAAAACATAGCTTGTGCATGGATTGCTGCCTACATTGTGTTCCAAGGACCCTAGAAGGGGTTGGTCCCAGTCGATCTGACGGGAATGGGTACAGAGCCCTGCCCACGCTTCCATTGAGAATGGAAGGGGTTTCCCCTAACTGACATCCCTTGCGATGGAATTGATCCCAACCAAATATTTCAAAGACCATGTGTGGAGAAAACTCCAGTCATCACTCCCGATGAAGGAATAATACCTGCACTGGGTTTTGTTTCCCAAAACTGGGGTTTCCCCGAGCTAAGACAACAACCGAAGAAAAATAATTGTTCCCAAACACATCGAACAAAGATAATGGCATAGATCCCACCGACATTGTATAATATGAAGGTCCTAAACTACCTCCAACAAACAAGCTATAATTAGCGTTTGGCACGATTGCCTGCTGAAAAACACTACCGAGCGAACGGGACAGAGGAGGTATATGACCCCCACCATAAGGGATATCATTAAAGGGGACAAAACCTCCGCCGATTGACCCTTTCATGAGATCAATTGATCTCCCTTCCCCTAGAACCATGGTATGTAAGGTAGAGTAAGTAAGAACCAAGTTCAAATCAAATTCAGGAATCCCATATGAGAAGGGAGGGCCCGTCGCACTCTGAGTAAACATAGCAGTGGTGGAAGACGATAATGGTATCAGAACACTACCCAAAGTTGAGGGAGTCGAGACCACTATGGTCCTAACTGGAGAAGGTGGGATATGAGGTAGGATGCCTCCTGAAGTAGTATCCATAAAGGGAGTATGAGGACTCTGGGACAAAGTAGCAACATTTTCTTCCATTGTCTCTTGTAGGACTAGATGGGGCTCAGAAGGTGTCACCTCAAGGGGCACAATCTGAATCAAGATCAATGTCAACAAGTTAGTAATCGTAGGGTTGCATGGTTTGAGAGCCTCTACCTCAAGGTCATAAATTGTATCATTCCCCCGACCACCCACAGGCCGGGGGATGCCACTCCAGAGCAATATATCATGCTCTGATACCATTTTGTAACATATCCATCCTAAAACAGGATGGACCATGCTACTCGAGGGAACACTTTCATTCTCTTACTGCGGAACATATGGTAACATACCCAGTATTCAACTGAGCTATGCCACATAAATTTTCTCTTCAAACTGCATGCAACTTAAACATATACATACAACACTCTTGCAGAATCTTTACATATAAACATAAAAAAACAATTACATTCTATAAATATACGATTTCCTACTAAAATAATAGTAAACACAGATATGCAACATATACAAGGAAATCCCATAAACATGCAGTCAATTATAATCACATATATGATAAACCGTAACATAAGCATAATGAAGCATATAATTTTATCGTACGATTGGTACTTATCTTGGAAATATTGTCACCAACTACGTATAGACCGTCCACGAACCTCCCAACCTTAGACTACATTGTTCACCACTCTCAACAGTGAGTCACCACTAAGATGGGACTAAACTCCACCTGGGTAAAGGGGTTCCTAACTAGGCTAAGGTTCATAGACAACACAAAATACTCCATCTCAGGTGCTCACTCAACTAACAACCTACAACCTCTCATTCCCCACATGCCTATCCCACCCAAGGAAGTGTGCCCCTTCTCTTCTCAACAGTCCCTCGGCTACCCCACTTCCATTCTAGGGCTTCAACAATAGGCCAGACAAAAAGTCTCTGAGCATTGTAGCTACAGTTTAGCACCTTTGGGAATCAATCCCCAACAATTCTCTTGTTCGAAGAATTTCTCATGGGCCTGACAACCCGCCTCTTGAATTTTCCATGGGCCTGACAACCCAATTCTTCAATCTTGGTCCCAAGCTAACTAGGTACACCAAACATAAATGGTTATGGAAACATGCTCATATACCATGAAATGAATGTATGATGGATAACAGACTGCGTGAATGAAAGTGGTCATGGAATCATTGACTGGATAACTGAGTGATGGGAGGAATCATCGTGAAACTACTCATGAAAGTGATAGTGAGAATGATGGTGAAGATGCTGGTAATAATCCTCATGAAAAAGTGACCAAATGAGCTAAGTCCCCACGATATGAATGCATGTCCCCAACTTGACACTTGTCATGTTGGAAGCTACTTTGGTTCACTTGTCCCCAACTTTAGAACATAGGATAAAATAATTATCCATACTTTATGCTTTTAGAAAATATTAATATAATATTCCTTTTTGGCTTAAGCTCTATAGCTTATCCCTTTCCCTTAAATTTTGGCCCTCCCTTTCCCTAACTGGTGAATTTCATTCCCCCATCTCTTTTATCTTGGTTATTCTCCGTGCAACGATGTATTTTATATTAATCATGAGACATATACAAAATAGGTGTACTGGCCTTTAACATCTAGGCACTCTGGCCTAATTCCAAAACATAAACATCTCATCTTATAATAACTGTCTCACCAACCGATAACACATAGCATATACACAAGGCTCCCTGACCTCCATACTACGTGCACTATAGTTACTACGCGTGATATTCGAGAATGTGCACAATACATCATTTTACTGCGCAGTTCATGCGCGCACTATGCCATGGATGGTGCATTACAAAATGATGTCAAAACAACTCACCATATTAAGTACACTTACATTACATTTACAGGTGGGTTCGACCGAGGGATATTACAATCCCCCCACCTTATTTATGCACTGTCCTCAGTGCATCATATACCCATATACAACAAAATTTTCAAAAATCTTCAAAAATATGTGGGTATTCTGCCCCCATTGCATCCTCATGCTCCTAAGTAGCGTCCTCAAGACCATACCAGGTGCATTGGACCTTTACAAGCCCTATGGATCGATTCCAGAGCTGCTTGACTTTATGGTCCAAAATGCGCACCGGATGCACTTGAAAAGCACCTTCTTGCTCCACCTGAATCACATTCCAATCAATAACATGATTAACATCAGGTATATATTTCTTTATAAATGATACATGGAAGACATTATGAACAGACATAGATGCAGGCAATGTAATCATATATGCAACTGGACCAATCCTCTCTAGGATTTCAAATGGCCCACAAAATCTGGCTCCCAACTTGGCACAATTTCCCAGCTTCAGGGAACTCCTGTTAGATTTTATCTTCAGGAAAACATGATCACCCATTTTGAATTCTCTGTGGGTTCTATTCTTATCGGCATAACGTTTTTTTCTGTCCTGGTAAGATTTTAAATTTCGCTTAATTTTTACCATTTGGTCCTCCATCTCCTTAAGAAACTCTGCCCCAAATACTGTCCTATCAGTTGGGTTATCCCATCTCACTGGAGTATTGCTATTTTTGTCATAAAGTGCTTCAAATGGGTTCATCTTCAACGATGCATGATACCCATTGTTGTAAGTGAATTCCACCAAGTGTAGGTAGTCTTCCCATTTCGATGGTTTGTCCATCACATACATTCTTAGTATGTATTATATCACTCTGTTCACCCTCTCTGTCTGTCCATCAAAATCAAGATGATAAGTTGTACTAAAGTTCAGTTTCATTCCAAATCCTTTGAACAATTCTTTCCAGAAATTCGAGGTGAATTTCGGGTCTCTGTCGAACACAATTGTTTTAGGAATTCTGTGCAATCGTGCCACTTCCTTCATGAAAATATCAACAACATCTGCTACCTTGTGAGTAGTTTTCAGTGGAATAAAATGGGAAGCTTTTGTAATCTTGTCCACCACCACCATGATCGAATCATCCAGCTTGCCTATTATGGGAAATCCCATAATAAAATCCATTCTCACCACTTCCCACTTCCATTCAAGAATGGGTAAAGGTTACAACAACCCTGCTGGTTGCCTATGCTCATCTTTAACTTTATGGAATTCCATACATCTAGCAATGTATTCAACGGTATCTCTCTTCATACCTGGCTAAAAGTAATGGCTCTTGATCATTTTCATGGTTCTTTGATATCCAGGGTTCCCTACATAAGGAAAATTATTCATTTCATGCAAAATCGTACATTTCAAGTCCTAGACATTTGGAACAAAAATTCTATTATTGTACAACAATATTCCATCTAGTCCCAAATTATAATTATCCACCTTTTGTGGCATCTTACCCTGTTGTAGCATTGCTACCAATTCTCTGTATCGTAGATCTGCATTTGCAGCCTCCATAACTTTTCTTTTAATATCATTCTGATACATGCTAATGGTTGTAGTATGTAGTTCATGCACCCTCCTGCTGAGTTCATCAATCACTTTATTCTCTTTCCCCTTGATATGCTTTATATCAAAGTCATATTCTCTTAGAAACTCTAACCATATGTTTTTCCTAGAATTTAGATTTGGCTGATCAAATAAATATTTCAGACCATTGTGGTCTATTATTATCTCAAACCTCTTCCCCATGAGGTAGTGTCTCCATTTCCTCAAGGAATTCACTATGGCCACCAACTCCAAATCATGAGTGGCATAGTTTCTTTCATGCTCCTTCATCTTCCTTGATTCATAACATGTAACAAACCCATTTTGATTGAGGACTCCACCAAGTCCTTCATTACAAGCATATGTGCATACAATGAAGTCTTCATCTGGGTCTGCAATCCTTAATATTGGAGCACTTGTCAATAATTGTTTCAAGTGTTGGAAACTCTTTTCACATTTCAGTGTCCATTGAAACTCCACCCCCTTTCTTTGTAAGGAAGTGATTGGGTGTGAAATATTTGAGAATCCTTCGAAAATTTTTCTGTAGTATTCTGCAAGACCCATGAATGATCTCACTAATGTGACATTCTTCAATTCTAACCATTCTATAATGGATTCTATCTTCTCAGGATCCACTACTATCCCATCCTGTGAAATGATATGCCCCAAATAATGAATTTGTTTATGATAAAATGAGCACTTGCTCAATTTGGAATACAACTGATACTCCCTTAATACTTGCAACACCATCCTCAAATCATGTTCATTCTCTTCTTCTAACTTAGAATATATAATAATTTCATCCAAAAATACAATGACAAACTTGTCCAAATATTCTCGGAAAACACCATTCATTAAGCACATGAAAACAAATGGTGCATTTGACAACCCAAATGGCACCACTGTGAACTCATAATGACCATACCTTGTCCTGAAGGTGGTCTTGTTGATATCTTCTTCTTTAATACTTACATGATGGTATCCTGATATGATATCTATCTTTGAAAATATCTTTGCATCCTTCAATTGATCAAAGAGATCATCAATCCTTGGCAGAGGATACTTGTTCTTAATAGTCACTTTATTCAACTGTCTGAAGTCAATGCACAATCTTAATGTTCCATATTTATTTTTCAAAAACAAGACTAGGGCACCCCAAGGTGACACACTTGGGCGTATATACCCCTTCTTCAGAAGTTCTTCAAGATGCATTTTCAACTCCTTCAACTCTGGTGTACTCATTCTGTAAGGAGTATTTAACACTGGCACTGCTCCAGGCATTAGATTTATAGAGAAATCAATGTCTCTCCTTGGGGGTAGTCCTAGTACCTGCTTTAAAACATCTTCAAAATCTTCCAGGACCGCATAATCCTCCAAATTTGGCACCTTATCTCTAGGTGTCTTCGCCAAATGAGATGCAAATATTTGACATCCTTTTCTGTAACATTTCTTCAACTACAATGCTGAAATTTCTCTAATGGTTACTGCCATGGGAATTCCCTGCACTTTCCTTAGTTTCCCTTCCTCATTTGGGCCAGTAAATGCTTTGTTTTGACAATCTAAGAGAGTATGATGTTGGTCCAACCAATCCATCCCAATTAGACAGTCATAGGAACCTAAAGGAAATATGTTCAAATCTTCCTTGGTGTTCAGTCCATTCATGTCTATGAGGCATGACTTAACCATCTCATTAACTTTTCTTCTGGCTCCTGTAGCCAGCTACACCAAACAAGATTTCCCATGCTTACTTCTTGGAAATTGCAAACTTTCCACCATCTTAGGGTCTATATAACTATGACTATCCCTTGAATCAATTAAAATAGCAATGGTTCGGTTGTTGATCATACCTTCCACTTCAATCATGTGGGATTGATACTCTACTTGTTTGTTGTCCAGGGCTGCATAGATCCTTGGCACATATCTTCCCATTTCCTCCACTATTTCATCTTGTTGTACATTGTGAACAACCCTACCTTTTTCACCTCTGTGAGGACAATCTCTGAACCTATGATCTCCTTTACAACCCCAACATTGCATAGGTGGCTGCCTTGGCCTTTGACTTCATGTGTCAATCATTCTAGGTCCTTTAGGTGTTGGTTGTCCTTGTGGATTCGTTCTGATGAATGGTGTCTTAGCTCCCTTCTTCCTCTAATCCATCTTGAATTTCTTATTGTCTTCCCAAGCCTTTTGGAAAGCTGGCCTAGATTTCTGCGGATCATATAGGCATTTAGCTCACCTTATGGTCTCTTCTAATGTATTGGGATCATCATACTTTATTTTGTCACTGATGAACGATGGTAATCCACTCAAATACATTTGAATTTGGATTGTCTCATCCTTGATGAAAGATACATACTTCAACAGTTCTAGAAACCTTCTCTCTTATTCATCTATGGCCATACTTCCAATCTTGATTTCAAAGAACACTTTAATTTTCTTGTCATAGTATCTCTTAGTCAAGTATTTCTTCTCAAAATACTTCTTGAATTCCCTCCAAGTAACACTTTTCTCTTTAATGTGTTGCACCTGCACAAGCTGATCCCACCACATGGAGGCGTTTCCCTTGAGTTGATAGATAGAAATTCTACCTTCTTCATGAGAAGAATAATTATTCAATTGAAAATACTTTCTCATGCCCAACAACCATGTTTCTACATCTTCATCCTTGTGCTCACCATCAAATGTAGGAGGTTTGATTTTGTTCATTTCTCCTCATAGATCATCCACCCTAGACCTCTTATGTCTTCTGACAGGGGATGGACTTGAGTTGTAGACTGCTCTCTTATTGGAATTCCTTGGGAAGTGATGGTGATGTCTGCTAACACTTCTTGATTTTCTTTTCTCATCCGAAGGCTTATGACTTCTTGATTTTCTTAAGCCACTCTCCTTAATCAGTTTATTTTCTATTCTGTTCAAGCCCTTCAATAAATTCATGTTGAAGTCATCCTATTTCTCCTTGGCTCTCATAAGCCTCTCATTATCAGCTTTATGGATTTGGACATCATTTTGCAAATTTTTAATGGTCTCTGCCATATTCATGTTTTCATTCCTTTCTTCAACATGTCCATTGGAGTTTGTTCCTTCAATTCCCAAATGGACATCCATCCCTCTGCTTTCATCTTTCTAACTGTAATTCCCCTGTGCTTCTTCCATTCCTATGGACTCTACACTGATATAATCTGATCTAGTTGTTCTTAATTCTATAAAACGTGAATCCATCGAAACTTATCAGGATAAAAATTCAACAATTCATGAAAAATAGGAACCATTTTGGTTCAATATATACATAAGAATTATCCCTTATGATTTCCTGGTGTTATCACCATGACAATTCTAGATAAGACCCAATTATTGAGAATCATAGACACACGGAGCCTTTAGAGATACATCTGGGATAAAGGCGGTTTTTCGAAACCACTTTCGTCAAGATGCAATATCATGTGCTTCAACATGTCAAATCTACCACTTGTGGAATGGGCGATGGCTAGCCAGATCACCCTGTTTCACTCGTTTGGTACTTCACATCCATGTGACACCATATGAATGCCACCATGCAATGAACTCAAAAGATAATCATTTGAAATGGATTAGCTGAGCATGGAAACCCAATGCACTTGTACGTAGTCTATCTGCGCTTCATAATTGGAATTCTATAACTACCAATCCTCAAGTATGAAGGCATCATCTTATCCATAAACAGAGTAATCTACCAACTTATCTACTTTCTGCTCTCTATAAAATCATTTCGGTATCCACAACCTGAGATACATGGACAAGGCTAAATCCAGTGAGACTGGTTATTCAGGTAACATGCTAGACTTTCCCGCGAATAAGGAGGAAAGGGTAATTTCTCACATTCTAGCTACTAAATTACACACAGAGACGGCTAGACTCGTAGTTGGAAGTTAGGATGAATCCCACTATGAAGGATTTAATCATCAACAGGCCAACTTCTAAGAAGAAAAGGAGCAAACGACAGAAGAAGGAGGAATCCAAAACTGAAACAACCAAAAGTGTTGGAGAGAATCAACTGGTCTGGTTAGATTCTTTAAAGGAGGAGATCACTAAGCTGAAATGATTCTCCAACTAAAATTAAGTATATTTCAACGAATTTTGGACAGCTGGTAGCAAAGGTAAGGAGCACCAAAGATGGCAGGCATGTTCTTAAACAACTCGTTTACAACATGATAACTGTTATCATTCCCTTTTTGTAATTTTGGGATTGTTATTATTATATAAATGCAGAAGCGGATTTTGGACTATTTATTACAAAATTTTAACTGGTTTTGTTATGAATCTTGTTTTCTTTCATAGTATGCTTTTCTTGTAATCTTATATTTCACTTCCATCTATCTGAATTAGCGGAATATAAAACTCAGAATTATTTTTAATTAATGCTCTAATGCGTTTGTGTGTTTCTTTTTCCTTTAATATCATGCAAATCAAACTCAGACTCATCACCTTCCAAATGAATTCGCATGAACTAAACTTCAACCTGTACACCCATATTTATCGTGCACATCAACACCACAAGGTAAATCGTGTTTTCGTGCACCTATATCCACTATGCATTTCTTCTCTATCGCGCAAATAGCTTGCACGCACTACTTTTGCGTTGTGCACCAATATCCACTGCGCACAGTTTTGGTATCGCACACTAATACTCCACATGCATTTCTCCCTATGCATTGTACCATGCCAAAGTTAAATATGCCCCACTGTGCACAATAATTTGCGCGCACCATTGAATACACTGTTGCGAGACAACTTATACTCATACTATGCGCGCACCAACAAAAATCCTCGGTGTTATGCAATACTTGTGCACCCCATGTGCACATTACTATGTGCATACTCACTACACAAGGATAAATAAAGCACGTGCATCCACACACAATATTATTTCATGCGGTGCCACAATTTACCGCGCAAACTTGCATGACAACGTTTTCCGTGTGGTGCCAAAATTTACCGTGCGTGCCTGCATGCCAATATTTTCCATGGACGCTTCGTGAGTTGAAATTTGGTCACTTCGAAATTAATCTTCTGTGAATATTTACTTCAATTGAACCTTTCCGGCCCATCTAGGCTCAATGTTGAAACTGAATCTATGATACCAATTTGTAACGTTCGCCTGGCCACCCACAGGCCGGGGGGTGCCACTCCAGAGAAATCTCTCATGCTCTGATACTAGTTTGTAACATCCCCAGCCTACAATAGGCCGATCCATGCTATTCGAGGGAACACTTTCCTTCTCTTACTGCGGAACATATGGTAACATACCCACTATTCAACTGAGCTATGCCACATAAATTTTCTCTTCAAACTGCATGCAATTTAAACATATACATACATCACTCTTGCAGAAGCTTTACATATAAATGTAAACAAACAATTACATTTTGTAAATATACGATTTCCTACTGAAATAAAAGTAAACACAGATATGTAGCATATACAGGGAAATACCCATAAACATAAAATCAGTTATAATCACATATATGATAAATTGTAACATAAGCACAATGAATCATATAATTTTATCATACGATTGGTACTTATCTTGGAACAATTGTCACCAATTGCGTACAGACCATCCACAAACCTCGCATCCTTAGACTACATTGTTCATCACTCTCAACAGTGAGTCACCCCCGAGCTCAGACTTAACTCCACTCGGGTAAAGGTGTTCCTAACCAGGCTAAGGTTCATAGACAATAGGAAAGACTCCGTCTCAGGTGCTCACTCAACTAACAGCCTATAGCCTCTCATTCCCCACATGCCTGTCCGACCCAAGGAAGTGTGCCCCTTCTCTTGTCAACAGTCCCTCGGATGCCCCACTTCCTTTCTAGGAATTCAACAATAGGCTAGACAAGAAGTCTTAGAGCATTGTAGTTGCAGTTTATCACCTTCATGAATCAATCCCCAACAATTCTCTCACTCAGAGAATCCCTCACAGGCCTGACAACCCGCCTCTTCAATTTTCCACGGGCTTGACAACCCTCTTCTTCAATCCTGGTCCCAATATAACCAGGTACACCAACCAAAAATGGTTATGGAAATAGGCTCAGATACATTGAAATGAATGTTTGAAGGATAACGGACCGCGTGAATGAAAATGGTCATGTAAGCATTGACTGGATAACTGAGTGATGGGAGGAATCATCATGCTATTACTCGTGAAAGTGATAGTGAGAATGATGGTGAAGTTGCTGGTAAGAATCCTCATGAAAAAGTGACCAAATGAGATAAGTCCCCACGATATGAATGCATGTCCCCAACTTGACACTTGTCATGTTGGAAGCTACTTTGGTTCACTTGTCCCCAACTTTAGAACTTAGGATAAAATAATTATCCATACTTTATGCTTTTAGGAAATATTAATATAATATTCCTTTTTGGCTTAAGCTCTCTAGCTTAGCCCTTTCCCTAAAATTTTGGCCCTCCCTTTCCCTAATTGGTGAAGTTCAGTCCCCCATCTCTTTTATCATGGTCAGTCTACGCGTAGCAATGTATTTTATATTAATCATGAGACATATACAAAATAGGCGCACTGGCCTTTAACATCTAGGCGCTCTAGCCTAATTCCAAAACATAAGTATCTCAACTTATAATAACTGGCTCACCAGCCTATAACACATAGCATATACATAAGGCTCGCTGACCTCCATACTACATGCACTTTAGTTACTTCGCGCGGTATCCGGGAATGTGCACACTACATCATTTTACTGCGCAACTCATGCGTGCACTATGCCATGGATGGTCCATTAGGCGCACTGGCCTTTAACATCTAGGTGCTCTAACCTAATTCCAAAAAATAAGTATCTCAACTTATAATAACTGGCTCACCAGCCTATAACACATATCATATACATAAGGCTCACTGACCTCCATACTACACACACTTTAGTTACTTCGCACGGTATCCGGGAATGTGCACACTACATCATTTTACTGCGCAGCTCATGCGTGCACTATGCCATGGATGGTCCATTACAAAATGATGTCAAAACAACTCACCAGCTTAAGTACACTTACATTACAGTTACAGTTGGGTTCGGCCAAGGGATATTACATAAATGGTAGGTTCCTACGGAGTCGAATAGTCTCCTCCCAGATTAGGCTCAGGCATAGTTTCCTGTGGCTCAATTTCTTCGAACAACCATTCTTGGTCAATTCTTCACCAAAACAGTGGCAAAGGTGGCTCCAATGTAACCGGTGACAGGACCTGAGGGCTTCACGACTGACATATTTGTTGATATTCCACCTTGTGGAATTATCAACTGACACAGTGAGCCTTAACTACCATTGAACATAAAACACACACTAAAATGTTTCCTAGAGACAAATCAAGTAGTCGACTATCTAGTAGGAATGATAGTTACTCCATTAGACACTAGAGAAACTAATAGGTGGAAGTGCAATGCAAACACAGAAGCACCCTCCAGGTATACTCTACGAAGTGCGATCCAACGTCTTCCCTAGGTACCATGGTATACCCCCGTAGTCACCCATGTAAGTCCCTAAAATATGGGAAACTAGGTTTCCAACTCGTAGTTAGTCACCAAGCAAGTACGGTGAAAATTCGGGCAGATCGTAATGAGGAGGATAAAAAGTATGAATCCTATCAAGGGTATCGAAAGAAAATGGTCTGGAAGACAACAAAGGATCTCAAAGGGATTTGAGGTCCACGAAATGCCATAGGCGTCAATATTAATCCCGAGAAATACCCTCAATATACGATCCCCACTATGTTCAGTATGGATTTGGAGGGGTTATCTCCGCGGCCTTTCCTCACGTGACCTCATGTTTATCTCTTGTGTTACAGGAGGGTAATGGATAATTTTTACGACACTGGACTTAAGCACTCCCTAACTCAGACTCCAATGTTTGATTTAAGGTGGCTTTGAAGAGTTTCCTCTCCAAACCTAATTGAAGGCCCTAAAACCCTAAACTAGTTTGTGAACCTTACAAACATAAAATTATAGTGTATTTTAGATTAAGAATTCTTTTTAAAGGCTTGATTTACTCACAAGGTATGGTGGTGAAACTAATTTTGTTATAAAGATACGAAAAGGAGGAGAAAATTAAAGCACTTGAAAGAAAAATTACTTCGAATTTAAAAGAAAAGCTTGTAACTAACTCTTTGTAAACTCAACTTTTCTTAAGTAACATTTCAAGATCTTGTAAAGAAAACCTAAAACTTGCTTTCTCTTGACTACAAGATACTTATGTTTCAAGAAATAAAGAATAACTTGATAATAAAGACTCTTTTTCCTTTTTTCAAATAACAACTTTAACTACTTTACCAAACTAAAATAATATATATATATATATATATATATATATATATTTGAACCACTTTAAAGAGAAAAACTGAAGTAAAAATTTTCTTTTTCAAAGAAAGTAAAAAGGATAAAATAAAACTGAAACAAGAATGAAAAATACCTTCAACCCACTATGGATAATAGGGATTCAATGAGGAAACCAAAAAGGAATATCTTAAGACTCAACAACTTGCTTAAAACCTTTTTAGGGTAAACACAAGAAAACTAAGGAAAAAGGTAAACTGAAACCTATACCCAAGCTATGGCCAAAAATAGAGACTCTGGACTGATGCAAGAAATCCATGAGAAGTGTGAACTTTAATCAGGAAAGAGGCAAACTCCCTCTTTTTCAAAAAAAAATCATGAAACAGATCCACTGGTTGTTGCATCAACAACCTACTTATGTACACATATTGTTTACTGTGCAAAGTGCGTATGCACGTAGGATGACCCAAGACAGGGAACGTACACCTCTGTATCTCTTTAAAAAAATGAAAATACTAGGCAGTCTTACAGGGTAGGGAGAACTGGTATGCACCCTGGAGGTGACCAGATGATCCAGGTGGATATTCGTGGCCACCCACCTATTCCAACTGGCTCCTCGTGTCCGTTTTTGTTCAACAAGTTCTTTTGTACTACTTTGTAATTGTGGTTTCTACACTTATGATTTGTCTGAAGCCTTACACATCCTCCAGGTGGATATAGGTGGCCTCTCACCTAATCCAACTGGCTTATTTTGTAGTTTTTCATGTCATCACATCTTGTTGTACTTCCATGGAAGTTTTGGGGCCCTAAAAGTTGTTTTTTTGGATCGCCATAGTCAAACTATAGACGAAGGCAGAGTTTGACGATGAAATGTGTATTTATTTGAAAAACCTTTCAAACAAGCTATCACGTGCCTAAAACGGAGGTCGTATGAAAAAGTTACAACCCTTGGAAGTTGAGGTACCAAATTACACCAATTTACCCATAGGGCCCACATGAATTTTGGCGTTTCACCTTCTAGGGTTAGGATTTTGGCATTCATGAGTAATATAAAAAATGCCTCTCGAGCCTCATTGTTAGAAAAATAGGATCGTGGACCAATAAAATAAAATGTGGAAATAAATTATAGAATATACACAATACAATAGAGACACAAATATACGTGGTTCACCCAGTGTGGTCTATGTCCACCGGAGAAATTGCTAGGTCCTTCCTTTATTATTATCCAACAAATGAAGGGATATAACCTACATCAAACCCACTGTAAATTCCTCTTCCTTTTCTCATGGTCTCCTATCTCAGAATACAATATTCGCCATAATTCATAGCCGCAATAAATTTCCCTCATAACAGAGGGTTGCCTTCTAGGGAAAAAAACCCTAACATAATTTCTACCGTTAGATCTATGACCTTATAATGAATGGTCCAGATTTACAATGAAATTACAATATACATTTACAAGGCAATTTTTCCTTCGGGGGATTCACCCCAAACCCCCACCGGGGGCCTGCTTGCCCCCGGACCCTGCAGAGGGAGTAACCCCCCTTTGCACTCCCTCACGTGGAAGACTGTGCATACTTCTGGGGTGTAAATACTTCATGGGGTATAAACACAGCTGAAAACAAAAGACCTCTGAATCAAGAACATGATCAGGCTCCACAACCAACACTCATTGTAATCCATTATGCTTAGATGGATGTGCATAGAAGCCACATCTCTTCTCAAAGATAGCTACCACCATTCGAGCAAGTGTTTCAGTTCTGCAGTTTTAAAGTTTCATCCTATTTCATTATTTAATAGAATATATTGTTCACTGGATATTTGTGTTATTATTCATATCTTTGTGTTTATTGTATTCATTATGTTAATCAGTTTGTGCGACTCCCAAATCTAGATCAGTAGTATCAAAGCATTCTTCTCTTCATTTATTTTTATTCGTGCATGTCCTCGACAAGATCTGGGTACAAGAATTTGGGACTCGAACCAATCGATCCATTACAATATCGGTCGCAATGAGCCCGAAAAAAACCCATGGGGGATGAAAAGAAATATGATGGAGTGGGATATCCTATTAAAATGTTTCTTGAGGAATCCCTCGCGCGAAAAAGGGATGAAGTTGTGGACAACTTCACGCAGATCCTTGGATGGATGCCCACATGAGAAGCACCTTCATCAAGCGGCCATGCAAACCCATTCAAGGTACATGTAAATTTTGATATTCCATTATTTGAAGAACTGATAGATGAAGATGTTGTAGATAAATGGTTGAATCTGCTCGAAGGATATTTTTCATTCCACAATTTTTTGGATAGGGAAAAGATCAGTTTTTCACTCCTCAAGGTCATTCCTCATGTTAAAGACTATTGGGATACTTACTCTGAGAAAAGGGCCATGGAGGAATATAGAATTTTTTTGGTGGCCCCTACATGGGATTCCTTCTGGGATGCCATTAAAGAACAATACTACCTTGTTGGAAGCTATGAGGACCAGTACACCAGATGGACCACCCTACGTCAAGAAAAGGACTAGACAATACCATATTTCACCAATATTTTCCATACCCTACTCACCAAATTGGGTATCAAAGATTTTGAGCGTCATATGGTGCTTAAAAACCATGGATTTTTGCATAGATATATTCAAACAAAAATGGACTTCCTAGACATCACCTCATTGGGCTCGACTTATAGATACATTGTCAAGATCAAGAAGAAATTTAAGTAGAAAAGGCAATAGTTTGGATCTGCAAGCCCCTCATAGCCGAAGTATGGAAAAGGCATCCCCAACCCACAAATAAAGGGACCAAGTTGAGATGGTCTCCCTCAAGACAACCAGTCCAAGACACAACACAAGAAGGGCAATGAGAAAACAAAGAAGAGCACATGAAAATGGTGTGAGTACCATAAAATTCCTTGGCACAACACTGAAAAATGCCACTCCAAGAAGTCCCTCGTGGCCGAGCTAAAGTATTATGAGTCAGAGGATGACTTTGATTCCGAGTCAAATACTGAAGGAGGGAAGCAGATTATCAATGTTGAACCCAGTGTGACTATCTCTACCACCAAAGTTCATCCAAGTGAACCAGAAGAACCAGAGGAAGGGGAACGCCTCTTTCACTTGCTTATGTGGGTAAAGGGGGATCCACTTCATTTCATTGTCGATAGCGGTAGTCAGAAGAGCCTGATTTCAGCATAGGTCTTCAAGTGGCTGGACCTGCCAATGACACCGCACCCGCAACCCTACACCATGGGATGGCTTCACCAAGGAAGAGATATTTGTGTCAACCAACAATGTCATATTCCCTACAACATAAATCCTTTCAAAGATGAGGTTCTATGTAATATTTCTCACATTGAAGTTTGTGATGTTCTTTTAGGAAAACCATATTTGTAGAAGCATCATTCTATGTATGAGTCTAGACCCCACAATGTTATTATTACTTTGGGTAGACAATTTTACAGGATCACAGAGGTAGTGCTTCTTACTGCTATTTATTTAATCTCTGCTAAGAAATGCAGTAAGGTCATTTCATAGACCGGGAAGTTCATCTTATTTGTGATCCATGCTCACAGTAAGCAGAAGGTCACCACCACATCTGTGGCCTCTACACAACTCCTCTCTTTGTTGCAGAAGAAAGTGGATGGGATCATGGAAGAATACAAATACTAACACTAGGTTAAGAGGAAAATTTGGACCATTGGCCAGGTTTTTGGTAAAATCCATGGCCTTGACTAGCATAGGGAAACTGTTTCTGTTAGGGTATCATCGACTGACTCTCGTAATTGGAAAACATAGCTTGTGTGGGGATTTCTCCCTACATTGTGTTCCAAGGACCCTTGAAGGGGTTGCCCCCATCCTATTTGATGAGCATGGGTACAGATCCCTTCTCAGGCTTCCATTGAGCATGGAAGGGGTTTCCCCTGACTGACATCCCTTGTGATGGAACTGATCCCTGCCAAGGATTTCAAAGACCATGTGTGGAGAAAAATCTAGTCGTCGCTCCTGATGAAGGAATAGTAACTACACCAGGTTTTGTTTCCCAAAACCGGGGCTTCCCCGAGCCGAGACAACAAACAAAGAAGAAGCATTGTTCCCAAATGCTTCGAATAGAGAGAATGCCATATATCCCATTGACATTGTATAAGACGAAGGTCCTAAATTGCCTCTACAAAACAAGATATAATTAGTGTTTGGCCCGATTGGCTGTTGAAAATAACTATCGAGCGAAGGGGATGGAGGAGGTATATGAACCCCACTATAAGGGATAGCATTAAAGGGGAACAAACTGCCCCCGATTGACCCTTGCATGAGAACATTTGATATCCCTTCCCCCGAACCCATGGTATGTAAGGTAGAGTATGTAAGAACCAAGTTTGAATCAAAGTTGGGCATCCCATATGAGAAGGGAGGTCCCATCTCACTCCGAGTAAACAAAGAAATGGTGGAAGACGATAACAGTATCAGACCACTGCCCGAAGTTGAGGGAGTCGAGACCACTATGGTCATGACTAGAGAAGGTGGGATATGAGGTAGGATGCCTTCTGAAGTAGTATCCATAAAGCGTGTAATACCCCAAGGACGTGCCCCAATTGCATTATGAATTGTAATTATGTTTTTTTAGGCTGATGAGTCAAGTTTATATAATCTCATGGAATTATGTGTTTATTAGGCCAGAGAGCCTGTTTTTTTTTACATGTAATGATGCACATTATTAATATAAAAACATCTCTGCGTGTGGACGACCATGATGAATGAGTGATGGGGGATGAAGCTTCCATAGATTTTGGGTAAGGGAGAGGGGCCTGAAAGGTTAGGAGAAGGGCTAAGCTTAAGAGCTTAAGACCTTGGGGATAATAATTAAATATTATTCCAAAGCTATGTAAATGTTTATGTTTTATCCTAAGTTATTGTTTGGGAGAAACTTGTGCAAAATGGGGAGCATGCAGCCCCAGGGAGACAGGTGTCGACCTGGGTGCATGCAGTTAAAACCAGAGAAGGGAGCCATGTTGGGGGTTCAACCTCCCATTTTTTCCATCCTTCATTTGAACTCGTGGGTGTCCATGATCGACCTCTGTTTCAGTGTTTGTTCTAGGGAATTATTACCTGAACTATTAAATCTCTGTGTGGGATATATGTACACCCTCACACATCTCCGAAACCAAAACCGTGAACCCGTCCTGTGTTGCATGGTTGAGAAATCTGAAATTTCCTGAGTCGTGTTTTTCTATCCCAATGGGCTATTGTGTCCACGCAGTTCCTGACCATGTGAGGTTGTTTCCATTGATTGTGCATTTCTCTGTCTTGTTGTTGTGTCCTCATTGTGCTGGAATTGGTCAAAAGAACAAGTTTCCAAGCCTGTGAGTGACTCTCTCTAGATGTGAGAGTGTGCAAAGGAAGTGAGAATTCCTGGAAGGGGTCTTGTATCTGCCATAGAGCTCAGAGACTTCCGATTTGGTCTGTTTCTAAAGCCCAAGGCAAGGGAGGTTTAGTAGTCAAAGGACTGTCTAGGTGACAGTGAAGGTGTATACTCCTGGGGTGGGACAGGCATGTGAGGAATGAGGGTTTGTGAGTAGTGGGCGTAAGTGACTCCTGGGAGAGAATCCTTCCTCTAAAACTATGTGTCTTTTGTTGACCTTGCCTAGCCTAGGATTCCCTTCCCAGTGGATCTTAGTCCCAGCTCGGGGGTGACGTACTACTGAGAGTGATCAGAAGCACAATCTAAGGCTAGGAGGTTCATGGAAGGTCTGAACACAGTAGGTGTAATTACTACAGTTTCAAAGATAAGTATCAGTTTGTGCTTAATATTATGTTTTGCATTCCTGTGATGATTATATGTTATCATGTATTTTGTTGTGCATATGAATTATTTTTAATGTCCTTGATGATGTATATTAGCAATAATCACATGCTTACTCTATATTGTTTAGAAAAATTTGTTAATTAGATTTAATATTCATGTTATATATATAAGTATGAGAATGTTTCGCGTAGTAGAATTGCCCGACAAGTGGGTTGATGGCTAGAGATGTTACAATATGGTATCAGAGCCATGGTTACAACACTGAACCTAGATGGGCCATGTTAGTGGAATTTGAAGCAAGAGTTTTAGAAAGAATTGTTGTCAAAGTAGACAAAATTCGAGTTCAGACCCAAGGTTTCAACGGTGAGCCTAGATGGGTCGGATAAGTGGTCATTAGACCTAAGGTTTCAAGTGGGATTTGTGTGAGGAAGAACCAATTTTTGGACCCCAGAATGTTCCTAAGTGGAAAGGGGTTTCTTGGCCATGTTACAAAGCTCAGGAGGTGTAGTGATATAGTAAAACTGTAGCTGGTGTGGTATAAGGCTAGAGGGAGAAAGAGAGCTCAACACTAGAAGTGTTGGATCCATAAGATCTGTTCGCGAGGAAAGGAGATCCCTCATGACCGTCAGATCTGGAGCAGGTGCATAAGAGTTATCCTGGAAACCTTTCAGGGATTGGACCATCGGGAAAAGTGAGATGTGTTGGTGCATGAAATATTGATGCCTGAAACTCTGATGCCCCAAGAATATATACATCATGGATCACAGGAAAAGAGATTGACCATTGGATCAAGAAGAAGGTAGATGGTAACTTTAGAATTTCGGAAATCAGGAGAAAGGATATGTGCAGATGCACGCACTTCCGATGCCCAAAACTACGAAATGAAAGGAGATCAGGGTGGGACTCGATGACGTCGCCAAAGGTGATGTGGACCTTCCTAGATCTGCCATGTTCCACTGCCCTAGTTGGTTAAAGCTGTACTATGTGGGCCCGAAGGTAAAAGTAGATCGAAATTTTGGATGTCGAAATATTGGGAAGAAACAAGTGTGGAAACTCTCGAGGTTCGAAATCCCAAAGTCCTGAGGTCCGAAGTCCCGAAGTCCCGAGTTCCAAATTCCCGAAGTCCCTAAAAATTCGAAGATAGAAATACCACAGTGAATTTTAGCCATTGGATGATGGGTAAATGTGGACCATTGATCCACTCAACTTCGTGATCTTGGTAACTAGAACTTTGAGAGATAGTTGTGTATTCTTTGAAATCTCCAAAGAACGAAAGCCCGAGTAGCACCTAGTAGTTTAGAGTTTGGTCACGACCCATGATCGCATGGGTTGGGGACTAAGAAAGAGGGGGATATCACCTGAAAGTTACAGAGCTGAGCAGATCTGAGAAGATTCATGAAATCAAAATGTTTTCTTAAATTAGATTGGTTTTTGAATGTGTGGAATTTGTTAAGGAGAGATGGCCTGACAAATTTTGGTTGTCTGCATGTTGTGATTGTAGAAGTTTAACGAGTGCCATAATCGATTATAATTTCCACGGAGTGCAAAGAGATGGAAGAGACACAAAATTGCGACGGATTGCAAAGAAATGGAAGAGACACAAAATTGCGACGGAGTGCAAAGAAATGGAAGAGACACAAAAATGGACATCCACTTGGGATTTCAAGGATCGAAATTTGATGGGCATGGAAAGGAGATAGATAAGGAAGGAAATATGAAGAAGATCATTGAAAAATTGAAGAAATATTCCCAAACTCACAGAGTAGATAGAAGAAAGCTCAGGAAAACTAAGGAAAAACAAGGTGCATTTAATGTAAAGTTGTTAAAGAGTTTGGAGAGAATAGAAAAGAAGTTGAATAAGGAGAGTGACTCGAGAAGAACAAGGAATCACCAAACTTCTGAGGGGAGCAGATCAAGGAGTGTTGGTAGACACCATCATCACTCCCAAATTCACTCCATGTAACGACCCTTGATTATTAAGTATAATTAATTTAATAATATAATCCTAAAAGATTAGCTAAACTATATTTATGTCTTAAAATAACATTTCTAATTGATTATTATTAAATAGTTGTTCATGATGGTTAATGATTAATTTAA